>JASANA010008215.1:0-103148 GCA_030248095.1 Ptycholaimellus sp. GST1_10
GAACGAGAGCGTGCCGCTGACGCGGAGCTCGCGCCTGGACCGCCAGAGGCAGAAGAGGCCGGTAGAGATCTGGCGAGGCGACCACCCATCAGACCAGAACCCTTACTTGAACCAAATCAGGTGCTCAACGACGTACAACTAAGGGCCGTCGAGAGACGCCTACTAGAGCACCAGCAGGAGCACCTGCGGCAGCTCCGGATAAACCTCTGTGCTGAGGTTAGAGGGCAGATCCACGAGCGACTACAGCTAGTCCCCGGGCCACCGGACGCCGGACCCCAGGTTCAAGAGGTCCTAGACCGACTAGGCCAGGTACAGCAGCAGGTTGGCCAACTCCAACCGCAGGAGGACCAAGGAGCGGAAGCTCAGGCCATCCAAGCTCAGTTAGCCGATCTTCGACAGCGGCTACAGGAACTGCAGGCGCAGCCGGGCCCGAGACGACAAGCCCAGGTACAGGAGGTACTACGAGAAATGGCAGCTCAGGGCATGCGCTTAGCGCACCTGACCATCGAGCCGTTCGCCTGCGCCAGTCGAGACCTGTCTGTAACAGACTGGTTCGAGCGCTTCGAGAAGATCTGCGCGGCCACCAATGTTCCGGACAACCGACGGTTGGTGATGGTCCAACCCTATTTGAGGGGGGCGGCGGAGATCGCCGCGGCGAGCTTCCTGGAGACCCGCGAGGCGGAGCGCCAGGCCGAAATCGCGCGGAATGCGGGGGCTGACCCTCCGGTGGCGCCTCCCGCGGAGATCACCTATGAAGAGCTGAGAGCACATCTCACCCGGGTCCTCTCCATTCAAGGGGAGAATCGACTCATCATAGCCCGCCTCAACAAGCGGACGCAAGGAACGACCGAGGACGCGGCTACCTTCGGGTTTGAGCTCTTACGGATGATTAAGAAGGCCTACCCGACTCTCCCACATGTGGACCAGGAGGCCATGGCACTGCAGAAATTCCAGGATGGAGTGCATCCGAATACGCGACTCCACATTATGCTGAAGCAGTATGAGAACCTGCAGCAGGCCATACGGGACGCAGAGCTTCTGCAGTCCATCCAGGAGACGCTGCCGCCAGAGCGAAAGCGGCAGGTCAACATCCTGACCGGCAACCTCACCGACAGGAACGGGGAGGCGGATGTGGACAAGATTGCGAAGCAGCTGAAGGAACTGCAAGCTCGTCAGACAGAGACGGAGCGATCACCCCGCTGCCAACACTGCAATTCTCCCGACCACCAGGCGGATCGCTGTCCCACACTGCGACGGCGGAACTCCAGCGGGGAGAGCCCGCGGTACCGCCCGCTGACGTGTTGGAACTGCGGACAGGACGGCCACGTGAAGGCGCAGTGCCCTCAGGCGCCCCAGGAACCCGCTTACTCCACCGGAAGGGGCCCTCCACCCCGACGCCGTGACGAATACGAAGCCCCGGCGAGGGACAACTTCCGCCGGAATGGCGGCCGAGGGAACTCCTTCCGGCAGAACTCCAACCGGCAAGGATACCGGGGAGACCAAGGGTACGGAGGCCGTGATGGCCGCGGCGGGGGACGGGATGATCGCCGCCCCCGTTACTACGACTACAGGCGAGGATCGGAAGAGCGTGAGCGCTACGCGGATCGCCGGAGGGAGGGCTACGACGGAGGTCGTGGAGACAACCGATATGGGGACCCACCCCGTCGAAACATCCGAGGGGCATACCCTCCGGCCAGGTACGAGGACCAGGGGCCCCCACGGGGGAGAGCCCCACCGGAGCGCTACAGCTACGCGCGAGAAGGGGCCCGCGACGAGCGGGACTATGGCGGCCAGGAACGACCCCCCACACCGGGAGGACCACCGTCCCCGCGACAGGCACACGCACTGGCCCTCGGCCCTCCGAGGCAGGAAAAGGAACCGGAACCCGTGGGGTTAGAACAATGGTCCATGCGAGATGAGGGACACATACAGGCCAACTGGACCGGAAGTCCCGCCAGGCCAAAGTGGGGACTGACCACGGTGGCCCTGGCCCTCATCATGGTGTTGACTATGATCGGAGGCGTCTTCGGCCAGGGACTGCCGACGAACCCCCTGCTGTGCGAGGAAGCAGCGGGAGGGCACCTATGGAAGCTCCCCAAAGAGGTGCCATGTACTGTCCGGGAAAAGGACGTGATGGGTCATCCCCTCAACCAAACACTCAGACTTTACAAAAATAACGTGTGGGAACACACAACCCCCGCCCAGATCTGCAGGAAGAAACGGACGACACTGCGGATGAAGGTCTTCCTCTTCTACACCCACGCGGCGACGGAAGAGGAAACGGAAGACCTCCCCGTCACGGAGGAAGAGTGCCGTGACATGAGAGAGAAAAAGGTATGCGAGTTTGGAAACCTCACCCAGCTAGCGGAAACCCCCACGATATGGAAGGTGGCCCAGCCCCTGTCCAGGGCCTGGGGAACCCCTGTCATCGATTGTTGTCGCTGGGTAGTGAGAATAGCGGGAGGGTGTTCCTTAGAGTATACCTCCGTTCACATGCGCCATGGGGACTCCTCCCCATCATCCTTATCAGTCGACTTAGTAGGGTGCAATTACACCCAGGGGCATTGCCAAGTAGCGGCCACCAAAGCAAGGGCCATGTGGGACGTAGACAGCTCCGTAGTTTGCCCTATCCTTCCCTTCAAGGACATTAAGGGTACGCGGGTAGGCCAGACCTTCCTGAGCGAGGACGAAAACCTAGCCCTCACCTTTCACCATGCGCAGGTCAGGAAACCCCCCTGTGGCCTTAAGGCTCGACTGAGCGACCAGGGAATTTGGATCACGCCGCTAGCAAGCAGGCCCCGCAACTGGACCAGGTCAGAGGTGCTTAGCAATCGACCCAGGAGAAGCACCAGGGAGAAGCTGCGCCTAGGGAAAGACCTGGTGGGGCTAGTATCGGAGCAGTATTTGGCCGCGCGCCTGCAGGGCATATGGACAGATATGCAGCGTATGACACGGAAGGCTTTCCTAGTCAACGCCAGGGCGGCCTGCCAGACGGCCAAACTGAGTGCCCTCAATTACAGGACACTCTTATTAGCCCAGCCCACTTGGCTATTGCGGCAAGTCCTGAGGAAGCCGGTGCAGGCGGAAATCACCGGGTCATATATCAAGATACGCAGTTGCCACGAGCTTAAGGATGACCAGTACCAATTCAGGAAAGCGCCCCAGTGCTGGAAGGGGGCGGTGCCCATCTCCTACCAGGTAGGGGACACAAAGGGACAGGCCTTCCTCACCCTAGCAAACAACGAGATAGTAACCCTACCCCCCAGGGAGTTATGTAGCCATGCCCGAAGCCAGTTGGTTCAGTTGAAGAACAGGACCATCTGGGTCACCCCAGAAGGGACGGAAGAGGAGGCGGATGTGGAGGATACCCCCCGCCTCCCGGGGCCCATGCAACCGGAAACCTTAGAGCTCCACCAGGACACTCCTATCTTCCACGCCTACTTTACGTATGGCTTGGACAGCCTGAGGCAGACACTAACTGAAGGAGCCCTCAAACATGCGGCGGTCCTCCACCATGCAGCCAGTTTACATTTCCTGGACCCCAACGAGAAGGGGGAGCTAAACGTGCGTCAAATAGGCCAAGCAGGAGAAATAGTGAGCTGGGGCATCTTCTCATTCCTCTGGGGGGGAGCGCTCACTTGGCTACAAGGAATCATTAGCTGTGTCATACTCCTGGCACTAATCGGCCTATGCTGCCAGTGTGGAGGATTCAGAGTGATGATCAAGCTGATCCGTAGAATTCGCGACACAAGGTGGAGCCCCACGACTAACAGGCCCAGACCGCGATGGGCGATCCTCAAGCGGTGGGAGCGCTGTGGAGGAAGGTTTAAGGGACACCCAATGTATCTGATCCCGAACCAAAATCGCCCCTTGATGGAAAGCCGACATCCGGCACAGGAACCCCTGCCGGAAGAAGGGGGAAATCAATCCCCCACCCTGGAGGGAGAGGAAGGCTGCAGGGAAACGGTCCGGGAAGGCCAGAGGACACCCCCGGAACTAGAGCTGGAGCCAACGGAAACCCCCCGCGGAACCGGGAAGGAAGAGCAACCGGGGATAGAGGGGGAGGAAGTGGACCAAACTCCAGCACAGTCGCAGCCGATCCAGGGGCCGACGCCGGAACACATGGCGAAAATAATGCACAGCCCCACCTTTCTCAGGCAGCTGAAAGGGCTACAGGAAGTGGCACGGACAGTGTGCGACCCCCCGACGGCAAAACCAAACCGTCCTACCACCTTGGACCTCAAGCCAAGGGCATCAATCATCACGGCCAGCCCCTTTTACCCAGGGATAGTGAACAACCACATCACCTTCGAAGAAAGACCAGATACACCAACCCCATTCATCCGAACGCTACTGGGCACCGAGAGCGTACTGGCGGCGTGGGACACGTTCTCCACGATAACCCTCATGCCCGAGTACATGGCGGCCCGACTCTGGGGCAGTGGGACCTGGGTCGCCAAGGAAGGCCACATCCAGACGCTGGCCGGGAAGACCCCCCTATCGGGGATGCTGACACTGCAGATCATCCTGGGCAACAAACCGGTCCAAATGCCCATCGCGGTGGTGCCGGATGGGTATTGCCCCTATCAGCTCATCCTGGGGACAGATTACATGAAGAAATTAGGCTCCTTTTCGATTAATTTCCAGACGAGGAAACTACGAATAAAGGATAGCAGGCTATCCCTCAACCTAATCCCTCCCTACCAGGCCAGGCAGAGGGCCCTGATCGAGCGGGCGGAGCGGGAAGCGCGAGATAAACGATCCCAGCCCCCCAAGAAACGGAAGAGAACGGCGGAAGAACTCACCAGGGAAGTGGAGGAAGTCCTGCAGGACGTGATGACGGATGCACCGGCAACGAGTGAAGAACCGCCGACCGAGCTACCTCAGGTGGAGCGGCCGCCACGACCCGCCACGCCCGCGGCGCCACCTCAACCCGCCAAAAATCAGTCAGCCTACTGCATTCGTAACATACATCCGATACCCATAATCGCCGTAGAGGCCAGGATCATTAGGGCGGGACAACAGATGCAGCCAAACGCACTGTTGCACGCTGGGCTAGAAATATCGGGACATGCCACAAGCATAAACCAGACGGCTGCTAGAGCCCTGGGCTATCTGGGGGCAGTCCCCACCAAAAGGGAGGAAAGTCAGGTGCTCCTCCAAGTAACCGTAGGCCCTCACATGATCCAAGGGTTCGCCCAGGTTGTGCCCGACACGGTGCAGAGGATAGGAATGAGAATAGGCTATTCCCTCCTCCAACAGCTTCCGCCCATCACCCTACTTCCGGGCGGATGTCGATTAGGCACGCAGGAGAAAGGCCTAACCTTACCTTACTGGCCAGTGTCCACCATTTCGGAAATAGGGAAGGGACCTAGTACCTGCCTAGCCATAGAGGTGGGAGACCCAGCCCCCTTTGCACTCCCCCACCTGAGGACCACCAACCTCATAGGAGACTACGAACCGACCTTCGTCCTTCAGGATCAGGAATCGGCGGATTGGCTAACGCTAGGACTGGTCCAGCCCACCAGAAGACCCCCTTGCGCATGGGGAATTAGGCCAGATAACCTGGAAGAATGTATAGAGGAGCTCTCCTTGGCCACGCACCACTCCGAGATCGTGTATACGGGCAACATGTCGGTGAACGCGGCCATTGGGAGCCGGAATATAGTCGAAAGGAAGGCCTGCGGATGCCCCCGGAACATCATACCCCTGATCACAGCCCTCTTTGTGGGCGTTTCCGTTAGGGGCCTGTTGGATACAGGAGCCACCAACAGCATCATCCCCGGGCGGATAGCGCAAACTATCGGGGCTCCCATGCTTCCCCCTTGCAAGTTTGAAGGGCCCCTGCACTCCATTGGGGGAGTAGTGCAGGTAAAGGGGAGAATGAGGGGGCCAATGCAGATAGGGCCATGCACAGTCGAAGCAGAGTTCCTCGTGGTGGAGGACTGCGAATACGACTGCATCATAGGCAATAATATATTCTCTGAGCTCGGAGCGGTGACCTTCGACCTGAGCACGAAGCAATTCATGGTGGGAGAAAGCCAGCCCCAACCCTTCACTGTAATGGCTATCCGACAGGCAGAAGATCCCCCGGTACGAGCGGCAGAAACTACAACGATACCCCCCAGGACAAGACAATACCTTAAATGTATTGTGCGGCACAAAAATGGCGATACCCCTCGGCTCCAAGGCCAATATATGGTGGAGCCAAATATAGAGAAACTGGCAAAGCTAGGCATCTCTAGCCCGAGGGGACTAGTGAGGGACCCCTCCAACTACTTCTACATCCTCGTAGAGAACGCAAGGCCCACCCCAGTAACAATCTACGAGAATACCTCGGTGGGCCAGGTGGAGGAACCACACCTGATAATGGAGCCCAACGAGGAAGGAAAAGAAAAAAAGAACTACGCTACCGTGTCCCTCAGCAAAAGCCAAGTTCAAGCCATACAAACCCAGCCGACCCTAACGAAAGAGGAGCTCTTACAGTTATTCCCTTGGGGGGACAAGAGCCAACCGGATGAGGAATCGGAAGAGGAAGGGGAGAGACCCATGCAACAGGCTCACCTCACACCCAGTCAGAAGAAGAGACTGGAGGATCTGATATGGGAATTCAGGGACTGCTTCGCCAAAAGCAGCATGGACCTAGGCCAGTGCACCGTGGGGGAAATGGAGATAGACACAGGGGACACAGCCCCCATAGTCTCACGACTGAGCAGGATCCCCGAAACAGCAAGAGAGGAAGTCAAACGGGAGCTGACCAAGATGGAGAAAAAGGGCATAATCCGGCCCTCGTGCTCCCCATGGTCCAGCCCTATGGTGCTAGTGAAGAAACCGAACGGCACCCTCCGGATGTGCATCGACTACCGGGCCTTGAACTCCGTGACCAGGAAGCAACAGTATCCGTTGCCCCTGATCACGCAGCTACTGGACTCAGTAGGGAAGGCCAAGTACTGGACTTCCCTGGACATGGCCTCAGGATTCTGGCAGCTTCGACTCGCCGAGTCGGCCATCCCCAAGACGGCGTTCTCCACCATGTGGGGCCAGTACGAGTGGACGGTAATCCCGTTCGGCCTCAAGAACGCCCCTGCCTGCTATGCTAGAACCATGGAGCATGTCCTGGCCCAGCTCCAGTACGACTTCTGCCTCTGCTACATCGACGACCTCCTAATCTTCTCCCAGGACTTCGACACGCACCTGCAGGACATCGCCAAGGTCCTTAACAGACTGCGCCAGTTCAACCTGAAGGCCAAGCCAGCGAAGGTGCAGTTCTGCAAAAAACAAGTCATCTTCCTGGGCCACACCCTGAGCGCTGAAGGGATCGCTCCCAACGCCGAAAAGGTTCGAGCCATCCAGGAACTACCGTCACCTCGGGACAAGAAGGAACTTATGTCCGCCCTCGGGCTCGTCAACTACTACAGGCGCCACATCAAGGATTACGCCCAGATAGCCTTCTGCCTCTACCAACTGCTCAAGAAGGAGAAGGACTGGGAGTGGGGCCTGAAGGAAGAATCGGCCTTCAGGGCCCTGACCACGAGGCTGATGGACGCGCCAGTGCTCGCCTACCCAGACTTCGACAAACACTTCACACTCCACACCGACGCCAGCGGATACGCCATCGGGGGAGTCCTCAGTCAGAAACACCCTGAAGGGGAACGGCCAATTGCCTACATGAGTCGGACACTGACCGATGTGGAGACAAGGTACAGCACGGTGGAAAAGGAAACGCTGGCGGCGGTCTTCTGTATCCTCCAGTGCAAGGACTACCTGTGGGGCCGGAAGTTCGACCTAGTCACTGACCACAGCCCACTGAAGTCCATCCTCATCACCTCCACAGACTCACCCCGACTCCAACGCTGGGGACTGCGCCTAGCCGAGTACGACTTCGAAGTAAAGTATCGGAAGGGCAAGGAAAATGCCAACGCTGACGCTATGAGTCGCCTCATCCAAGGCGCGCCCCCTCCCAAGGAGGAGCCAGCTAGTCAGTGCCAGGCATTAACCAGAGCACAACGACGAGCAGCAGAGCGGTCAGGAACCCCCCCGGATGCAGAGCCGCCTCAGGAAACGGCCCCAGCAGGAGACGACCTGGAAGAAGCCCCAGAGGACCCCTATGAGGGGGAAGGAGGACTTCCGTTCCTGGACCAAGGACCGGGACACCCGATACTGGAAGATAGACCACCAATAGTGTGGCTGGACGCCCGCTTCAAAAAAGAACAAGGCGTGGACCCATGGCTAGGGGCTATCATAGCCTGGATCCTGACGGGAGAGCTGCCCTCGCACCCACAGGAAGCAGCGCGAGTGAAGAAGGCGGCACAGGAAATGATCATCGGGCTGGGAGGCCTGCTGATGCGACGCAAGCCGAACCCAGGGGCCACCCAGCGACCCACGGTGGTGCCCACCTCACTCATCACACTCCTGATGGGGGAACACCACGACTTGCTGGGATGCCACCTAGGAATCGCCAAGACCCTGTCCCGGTTGCGTCGCTACTACTGGTGGGAATCGATGGTCAAGGACGTCACAGCACACGTCCTCGCCTGCCAAACCTGCGACCAGACCAAGACCAGGGGCAAGCTTCCGGTGGCTCCGATGGTGCCGCTGCGCATAGGACCCCCATTCCACCGCATCGAACTGGACTGCATGGGCCCACTTCCGCTCACAGAAGACGGCAACAAATACATCATCGCCGCCGTCGACGGATTCACCAAGTGGGTGGAGGCAAAGGCCGTGCCGGATATCAAGTCCGACACCGTCGCCGACTTCCTGTTCACGGAAGTCATAGCCCGCCATGGGGCCCCCCGGGAGATCATGACGGATACGGCCAAGGACCTCATCAGCAAAACCATCCAGGAACTGAACAACCTCTTCAAAATACGGCACATCACTTCCGTCCCCTACATGCCCACCACGATGGGGGGGATAGAACGGGTCAACCGGAAGATTGGAGAGATGCTGAGAGCACACTGTGAAGTGCACAAGAACACGTGGGATCGCTTCCTAGCGGCATCCCTCATGGCCATCAGGACCAGCGCACACGCTGCCACCGGGGAAACCCCGGCCTACCTGCTCTTCGCCAGGGACTTGCTCTGGCCCCAGGAAGCGGCCCTTCTGCCGTTCAACCCCCAGTACATGGAAACCCACACCTACGCCACCGACCTCACCCTCGCCCTGCACACAGCCAGAGCATTGGCTAAGCAGAACCTACTGGGAGCCCAGGCCACGATGAAAAGGCAAGCAGACCGGGCACTCAACAACCGTCAACCCACGGTCTATAGCCCGGGGGACCGAGTGTGGCTGAGCTACCCCCGAAGCGTGGTCAAAAAGGGAGAGAACCGGAAGCTCAAGTGGAACCCCAAGGGCCCATACAGGATCGTCAAGGAATGGTACCCAAATTACTACCTGGTCCCCATGGACCACCCTCATGCAAAGCCCATCCTAGCCCACGTCAACAGGCTGCGACCCTGCTACACACCACACGTGCCCAACCCACTGGCCGACCTCTTAGAAGAAGAGGATACGGACCAGGCTGAGGAGGCAGTGTGAGCAGGCCAAGAAAGCCACAGGATACGTGTGTATAATTCAACAGGATGAAGGCCACCACTGGGGCCCACTAATAATTCCCTGTAACGACGGATTCTGTAATTGACGAGGTCTCCTAGCCCCACCACTTTGCAACTAGGCGAAACATTAGACAATAGAGTAGGGGGCTAGGATAGGGGGACCCCAGCAAAATGGCGGTCAGCAGGAGCCCAAGTGCAGGGCACAGGGACTGGAGGAAAGAAACCCACTTCCTCAACCCACCAGGATCACACGCTTCACAGAGCAGTACTTCAATTACGGACCGGGCTTCGCACCGCCCTAACACTTCCGGCCGAAACATCAGCAGGAGGAGTGAGCACACCCCCACATCCGCCTGGCGCATCAGCGGAAACCACGGCCAAGGCAACCCAGGATTCCCCCAGTGGTTTGCCCAAAGGCCAGAACTGAGAACAACGACCTACCGGAGTTGATTGCGGGAACTGCCAACCAGCCAGGCACAAAGGCCCCACGAAACATCAACGGCCCGGGTGGCGGAGCCCAAAGGGAGCAGTGCGCTGAGAGCAGGATTATCAACCCACACGGACCCGGTGAACTCAGGAAAACCCGCCGAAGCATTAGCCCGTCAGGCCGGAAAAGGCCAGGCCATAAGACGAAACCAGCAAGGAAGGCAGCGACTGAAAAGGGCAATCGCCAGGATGGCCACCAAGGGGACTAACAGGGGAACACGAAACATCAGCTGACGCGCCTCCATTCAGCAAGGGAAAGGAACAGGCCAGGTCAGCAGAACAGACAAAGGACCCTCATCGAACTAAGTGCAAATGGAGGCAAACATCCCAGACGAAAGGAATAAACAACAGGGAACGGATGAGAAATTCGTCCACCTGAACCCCAGAAACTAAAGGGATCCCAAACATAGTCATGCAAAGGCCACCACTAGCCGAACCCGAGGCCCCAGAGGAGACAACAAGGCTAGTCCTTCAGATTCACAGACACTCGTTGGGGCACGATTGCCCAGCCGAGGTAGGCGGAACCTATGACTCATGAAACATCACCGCGAGGACCCCCCAGACAGCTCGCAACCCACAGCAACGGAGTGAGCGAAGCAGGAACTCGAACGCCCAAAATTCGACACCGCTTCCCTAGTCAACAGGTAAGCTAGCACAGAGACAGGAGAGTGAGTGAAACATCATCTGCCCCGGCGGGACAATCCCACCACTATCCTCCAGCAAAGCTGTCCCCGAGTCCCTTTTCATGCTTCAACCGTGCCATGCTGGTATGGAGTGGACAAGAGGAGAGGTGAGCGAAAGCGATCGAGAGGTCCAAAATAAAAACGACCAAAAGGCACCGCAACAAAAAGGGACATCCACTCAATCGGAGTCAGACAAGATCACGGTGTCGTTGTTGAGACGGAAGGGGGAGGAAGGCCGAGAGGACGCCGACTCCCCCAGGAGCATCACGGACTCGTCCAGGGAAGGCGGACCCGATGACGCCGGGGAAGAAGCGGGAGCCGAGGAAGAGGCCGGGGCGACGGGAGAACGGCGGCGGCTGCGGGCAGGGCCGGAAGTGGAGGCCCCAGAAGACTCCCCGGAACGCGAACCCGCCCCCGAATCCGCTGGACGCTTCCGGGGCTTCTGCCGGGAGGAGGCCGGCGGCGGAGAGCGCATCTGAGCTGCAGCGGATCGCTGACGAAGCCCCGGAGAGGCCACCAGAGGAGCCGGAGGAGGCAGGACTGGGGCCGGAGGAGCCGAAGCTGGAGCAAATGGGAGCCTCGGAGCAGTGCACCGCTGGACCCCGAAGCCACCCTGGAGGCCCACGCAGTTGAGCCCTGGGAGGCAGCCCACCAGGAAGCGAGGAGCCCCAGGGATGGACTGGTGAGGATCGCCGACGCGGAGCTGACGACCAGGCGGTGCGGGAAGAGGATGACGGAGCTCCGCAGCCGCTGCAGAAGCCCTCATCACCAAAGGAACCCCAGGCGGAAGAGGGAAGCGTGGGGGAGCCATGGGATCCGGCGGAGGTAGCGTCGCGGAGCTGGCGATCCCCGACGGCCGTGGCTCGTCCTTCTTCTTCTTCTTCTGGCTCTTCTTCTTCTTCGTCTGCTTCGCAGGGGGCGGGGCAGGAGGCGGAGGAAAGGGCAGGGGAGGGGAAGGGGCGACTCTGAAGGGCCAGGGAGCGGGGAGGGCTGGAAGATGAGCCCAGTCGGCAGGCGTGGAGGGGACGGGAGGAGGGGACAGGAGGGAGAGCAGCGACCGGGAGACCGAGGGACGTTGCTGAGGCAGCAGCGAGGAGGGCGCCGACTGCGAAGCCTCAGGGCGCCCCGGAGAGCGAAGGCCGACGGAGGCAGCCCCGGCGGCGCCCTCGGAGACGTTCTCCACCTCACCCGGCAGCTCCCCCAACACCCCACGATCGAAGGTCACCCCGGGCCCGTCCAGCAACTCTGCACCGCCTAGAAGCATGGAGAAATGGACCATTCGGACAAGAGAAGGGGAACGAAGAAATACGATCGCCAGGGTCATCCAGGATGGTGGCGTCGTAGTCGACCAGCGTGGAGACGTTATAATCCACCAGGCGGTGGCGGGAGACGGAAGGAGCCGGAGGAGGAGAAGCGGGTGGGGGGGCCGAGTCGGCCGGAGGGGCTGGAGGAGAGGGCTCGACGGCGGGTGCGGAGGCGGCCGCCGAAGTTGACGCCGGGGCCTCCCCAGAGCCCCACTCCCTCATCACCACCTCCCGCACCAACGACTCCAGATCCATGCCCTGAACGGAAGCGAGTAGGAAGGAAACCATGATGGGAAAGGAGAGAAAACGAGGCGGAAGCGTTCGGCGACGAGAAGCATGGCGATGGTGACAGAGGAGTCGGGAACCGGGAGCGGACCCCACACCTCCTCCAACACCCGGAACACCAGCAGCTCCAGCGGTCCCAACTGCTCATCCATCCTCCCCTTCCTGCTGGCACACCGGAAACCCAGGTAACCCACGCGCTAAAGACAACGGAAGGGCACAAGGATCACGCCTAAAAACACACAAACAAGAAATGACCGGAACCCAGCATGAGCATGGACACGCAGCAGGGCATTGCCTCATGCTGAGACAGGAATGAACCTGAGGAACAGGGGGCGCACACAAGGCCATGGCTGAGGACGAGGAAGGGAATGACAACAGGTCTTGTAGCCGGGAGAGTGTAAATCCCAGAAAACTGCTTACACTCGGCCCGGTTTACAAGACCTACGTCACCCCGGAGCTACAGCCATGAGGAAAAGGGATGCAGCCCTGCAATGCCTAGCTTGTTCTTCCTGCCAACAATCAGGTAGAGAGGCGTGTGTGTGTTGTGTGCGACGGAGAAAGAGACCAACATCCTTCGACGGGCAAGGAGACAAAAAAGACGGCAAAAATGCACCACCAAACTTCCACTCCGACAAAGAACACCACGATGGAAAAAGAAGGCCAACAAGGCGTCACTAGTATACCGACAAAAATGTCACTGGGCAAGGAAGAAGACGCGTAACCAAATGAAAATGAGGAGCATTCTGGAAGAGAGTGGGAAGGAAATCGGTGAGGGCGAAGAGGGAGAAAAAGAAGAGGGAGAACTGAGTGACGGGGGGTGGAAGGGAGAGGGGACTCAGCGGAGGGGACGACCGGAGTCCCAGAGCACGACGACTTCGTCGCCACCCTCCACTGCCACTGCAAACCCGCACCACTTCATACCCCAGACAAGAAACGGAGAAAGGAATGGGTCACTCGGCATGGCGTCGCCTGCAGAGTCGTCAGAGCTGTCCAGCTGGGGGAGAGGGGGCCGGCAGGAGTCCCAGAGCACGACGACATCGTCGTCGTCCTCCTCTACGCCCTCCTCCGCCCCTACAACCCTCCATCACTCACTCCACGGCAACCAAGGCCAAACAAACACTTGGGTCCCAAACGGAGCCCTCCACTGAGGCACTAGGAGAGGGCATGGGAGTGTGCCCACCTGGGACGGCGCCGTTGGAGTCGTTGGAGCTGTCCAGTTCGTTCATGGCGGCGGCCACCTCCCACCAGCGATGCCCTGGAACACCCTGCCAAACGCCATCACCTACAGGCTAGCCGACCTTGAAAAAAAGGGAGGCTGGGGATGACCTGGATGGCGAGTACCTGCTGCAGCAGGTCCGACGCGTGGCGAAGGCGGGTGACAACGTCGCCCAAGGCTTGGACGGCGTCGACGATTTCCTGGGCGAACACTGCTGCGGCCATGGCTCTCTTCTCCTCTACTTCAACCTCTGGGGACTCGCTCAACTCACCGAATGAGGCAATCTCACGCAGCACTCAGCCCCACCAGAGGCCACGCCCACTACCGATAACGGCTGACATTCCAACACCAAGACTGGCTGAAGGAGGCGAAGAAAGAAGGGGGGGATGGAGGCCCAGTGGAGAGGGGAGGGTGCGCGGAATTAACAGCACCCCCGCCCTTGCCATTGGAAGCCCACCCCCACCCGCGCAGTGCAGAGTGCCCAAGCCACAACCAGAGACAGGAAGCCACCAAAAAGAAAAACACCCCAAACAGGCCTCCAGCAACCACAAGGAGCACTAACCAATGGGCCATGACGAGAAGGGGGAAAGAAGGGGAGAGTTGGGGGCGAGGGGAAGGCGCGATAGCACAAAGTCAGGCGCCCCCGCCCTCCCACCAAAACCCCCCCCACCCCTGTTAGGCCCCAAATCACCCAAACACGGCTCTCAGACAACACAATCACACAGGTTAGGCGAGCCGAAACACACCTTCACCACCAGATGCAGACACAGATGCAGTGATCTCTCAGACACTATTGGAGCGGCTAGGGAAGCCAAGGGCAGAGCTACAGAATTTACAACAAAACAACCCTTTACTCAGCTCGAAATCGTCAAAGGGGGACAAACAAATGGGGGAGGCGGAGAAGTACAAAGAGAGGGTGGCTACTGGCCCCAGAGGAAGGCCTCCACGGCCTCCAGCTCCGGCCGCACCCACGCCTTCTTGCTGCCCTCCTCTCCCACCAGCGCCGCACGGTCGCTGCCCGGCACAGCCTACAAACCCTAACTGGACCTCTAACCCTCCCACAAAACCCCTCCGAAAACCCCCCCCCCCCGGAAACAAGGCGGGAACTGAGGGAAAAGAGAAAGGGAGGCAAAATAAGGACCAGGGAGGCTAAGAGGGCCAGGCTAACCAGGAAGATGTAGTCGAGGGCCACGTCCAAGTGCCACTCCCACATGTGCATCACCAGACTGGCGGCCACCATCTGAGGCCGACAGGTGACCTTGTGGCTCACCAGGTAGACGTTGCCCCCCTCCTACAATCAATAGCCCCAATCCAGAGAGGCCTAAAAGAGGGGCAAAGGAGAGACGGACGTTCAAGGCATCCCGAACGAAGGGGGACACCTCCTTCATGAGCGCCAAAAGGTCGAAGCGGCCGTCCTTGGGGACCCGCTTGTGCAGCACCTCAACCAACTGCTAGGGGCCACGAACAAAAAGGAGCAGGAGGGAGGAAAAACCGGGCCGGTGAAGAGGCTGCGCTGGCGGCGCAGCGAGCGAGCCAACTCCCAGATGACGACGACGGCGTGAGTGATGTTCAGAGCGGAGGTGATGTCCGGGCGCCGCAGAAGCCAGGCGGGCCCCAGCACCAGCCGCCCTCCCAGCAAGGCCCCACCGCCCAACTTCTCCACGGCACAGTGGGCCTCCGACACGCGCATCTCGTTCCTTCGAGGCTACTTCTCTCTCTCCCTTCCTTGTAAAACACACCTTAGGCCTAAGCCGAATTAGCCAACCTAAATCCCTAGGGGGAGAAAAGGCAAGGGAAGGGAAGAATGGAGGGCAGCTGGGACGAATGAAACCAAACTGGGCCAGCCAGAGGGGTGCGATAGGCCAGCTTAGGCACACCCCCCCAGTACAGCAAGGGGGGGGGGGGACAGGGAAGGGCGCTGAGAGGGCTGAGCCAGCCCTAGCCAGATGTCTATAGCTAGCAAACCAAAGGACGGCCTTTTGAGCCAACTGACACCCCTGCGCCTACACCCTTAGGCCTGCCCAGGCGAAAGACAGCCAACCGTGACAGGAAACTGGCTGGGAAACAAGGCTTGCCACAACCTAGACCACCGCTTATGCTAATCGCGCTGGCTTGCGGTGTGTCAAAACCAGCAAAGGGACGAGAATTGTCGGCTGAGCGGAGCAATTAAAAATCAGCAAAACAAAATAGGCGAAAATAGACATCCATCACGGGTAGTCAAGTCAAAGAGGGAGAGTCAGAAAGACGGCGGGGAACAAATCTGGGGCCATGGGAACGAACAGGCGTGGGGACGGAAAAGGCGACGGAATTGGGGAAGAACACCCAGCGCCGCAGCCGAGGGAACGCCTCCTGCCGCCCCATCTTCACCCCCAGGTCCACTGCTAATCACCTCACTCCCTCTATACCCCTCCAAGCCAGGACAAGGGCCGAGAAAGGGAACCAGGAGAAAGCGCCAAGGCCGGCGAAGGAGAGGTGAGCGGAGAGGCGGAGAGCTGGGGCGCGGCGACGGGGGCCGCCCCCAACATCCCCCACCACGCCTGGACCAGCCACCACCACCACTGGATCCAAAACGCCACCAGGTACCGCACTTGCATCATCTGCAATTAGCAACCCCAGAACCGCCCAATAAGGGGGACCAGGCACGGTAAGAGGGAAGCAGGGGGACCCTGAGGAGACAGTAAATAATGCACTCTCCCTCCCTCTCCCCCTCCCAGCCTAGGAGGGGCGGGAGGAACGACGCGCGCGCAAAGGAGGGCGGCAAAAGTAGAAGGGGAGAGGGGGACAGTAGCCATTCACCCCCCCAACCCCCCCCCCCCCCGCGCAAAAAAGCCGTTCCTACCCACCCTCGGCCTGTTTCCCAACCTGAGCGACCCTTATATACAACCCCCGAATGGACTCTGTTGGGGCACAGACCTCGGAAAGCAGGACCTTTGCGGCCAGCCTAAGGCGCCTACAGCCACTAAAGGGGACTCAAGTCCCGTGGAGACACCCGGAGGGCGTGTCCAAAGGGGATTCCCTCTTGGTGTCCCCACGGCAGGGCATCAGCTAAGACCCAATCAGCAATTCCCCGCCCTTGTCCTGCTTCCACCGGCACCGGTCTGGGCCCCTCCTTTTGCTTCAACATTGACTACCCCGCATATTTTTGACAAAACGGCTGCTGGATGACCTTGGCTGAGATTGAGGGCTAGCTGGAGAGGGGGCCGGGGAAAACCAGTCCCACAAAAACCAGGAAAGGGGATAATGGGACGACAAGAAAAAGGGGCGGCTCTGACAATCAGATGGCACTCCGAAACGGCCCTGTTCCCCAACAGATGGCCCACACAATGCCACCTTCGCTCCAGCCACAGCCATACAGGATGAAGAAAAACACCACTTACCACCGCAGGAATGGCCGTCGGTAGGAACACCCCTTTTTCTGCCGACAAGCCCAGATTTGCCAATAGAAATTGAGGCGAAGCCTGGGCTGTTCGGAAAAATCAGGGGTGTCCAGGGAGAATACGTACACAACAAAAAACCGACTGAGGAAGGCGGTTCCTGTCCCCTGCTGAGGCCTAGTTATCTACCTCTAGAAATCCAGATAACAGAAGCCCAGCAGAGGTTAGGACCAACCCAGAAAAGCACAGCAGTGAACTGAAGAAGACTTACCAACAGCCAAGCGCACCCCCCGGAGGCAAGAGGCGCAGGCACGCCTGAGATTAGGCGTGCGCCGCTGCTTCTTGCCACAGGGTGAGGCGGACGAAGGACCCCGACGGGCGTCCTCTGCAGGCATTTGTTGGCGCTGCGAGAGGCTAACAAAATGCCTGCGAGAGGTAGGCTGCCGGAGCAAACGACGAGGGATGAAAGGGGGAAGGAGGCGAGGAATCCCTGCCATAGTGACTCAAGGGGCAAAAGATAGGGCGGGGGCAATGCCTGCCTATCCTTAGGCTCTTGAGTCAGCAAGCGGGAACAATGACGAGAGGGGCGGAGTCGATGAGGAGAGGGTAAACAAGGGGCCGCCTTTTATACCCCAGCAGGGCCAACAAATGAGGCATTCCCCTAAGGGGAAAGGCAACAACCACGGTTTTCTCGCCACCACCAGCCTCATCTCCCTCCCCGCCAGAGGGAAAGTAGACAAACGCGAAATTTTCGCCAGTCCCAGCCTCCTCATTCGCCAACCCACCACCCCAAACACCTCCTCAACCACCGGCCGCGAGACAAAACAAACAACAATTGGATTACAACTGGGAGCCCGAGAGGGTCAGAAGAAGGGAAGAGAAGGGGAGCTGGATGAGTGAATGAGCCACTCGGTGACTACAGTGCGTATTAGGCCAATCCTCAACCTGACGCCACACATCTGGGCGAGATAAACAGGCCCTGCCTTCATGCAACACACTCCTCCTCACCCTTCGCCACCGCACCCGGCCAACAAATGTCCCACCACATCGGGCCAGAAGTTTATCGAATCAAAAAGCAAGAGGAATCAGACATGAATACCACCTCACCACCAGTGCGGGGACCGAGACCCCTGAGAAGGACCACTACTGCGGAAATAGGTCACCATGGGGGTCACTTCCTCCAAACTATCACTCAGACCGGAGGCTGCTTGACCCCCGGAAGCCTGACCGGAAGTACCAGCATCCTCCGTCACACTCACCGGGAGAGGATCACCGACAGCGTCCGCATGCGCACCTCAACAGGAAGCGTGTGAAAACAGAGCAGGAAAATCCGGCGGAAATACAGGGCTGGAAGCAGGACGGAGCGGGGGCTGCGTGGCTGGAGCCAGAGGCCACCGGATGGGAAGCGACGGAGTGAGGCCCAGAGTACCCACCGACGGCCGGCGATGGGCCTGCCTGAACCGGGATCTCCACGTACTCCCCGACGGATGCTCCACCTCCCTCCCATTCTCCCCCCACGCCACCTCCCACCAGCCAGCTGGCATCCGGCTCAGCACCTCCGTCCATCCCTGCCAACGACCCAGTCTGAAGAACCCGGACCACCAGGAGCAAGGAAGCGGACAATCGCGCAGGTGGACCACTGGCTTGGCCTTCTTCACCGGCGGCATCCCCGGAGGCCCCGAGGACTTGGCCAGGGCCTCGCGGATCTGAGCGGCCAACCCCTCCTTGGAAGACTGACTGGAAGGACGGGGCATCGGGGTTGCCGGGGGCCGAGAGTGCTGGAAGCCAGTGGGGTCCTCACGCTCGCCAGTCCCCACGGGACGCTGCCAACGGGTGTCCACCCCAGGCAATCCGACGGGGAGGCCGTGGGTCAGGCGCCAGCGGATGACGAACGCCGGGACAGGCTGCGTCACCAACTCCGCAAACCCTGCCCCAACTCCGCGGTGGGCCACTGACATCGCGCGCCCCGCTGCAACAAATTGACACCCCGCTGAGACAAGAGAAGGACGACGGAGTGGAAACCTTGCTCCGACCAGGAGAGGTCACGAGCCTTCTGCCGAAGCCGCCGCTCCTTCGTTGTCACCCCCTTGATCTTGGAGGCATCCTGGAAGTTCCAGGGGTCGGAGCGTCCGCCAGGGTAATCCACGATGCAGGCCCGGTAGCTGGCATCCTGGCGAAGCCCGTCTCGCTTGGTGTAGAGGCCGGGATAGTCCGTGCCCGCCGGCCAGCGGTAGACGCTACACCGCAACGTGTCCTCCGGGCGACAGACGGCATCCAAATCCCACATCCCAGTCCCCGCCTCGTACGACATTGGCAACTCCGGCGGCCAATGCTCCACCCACCGATGAGGGGGGCAAAAGCGGAGCACCCAGCGATGCCAGCCCGGTGCTACAATCGACAACTTCAGAAGCCCAGGAGAAAGAAGAGGACGTACGAGGAATGTCGAAGTTGGCGTCCAGAGGACGGAGCCGAGGATGAAACCCAGTGGAGTCCACCTGCCCTGCTCCGACGCCCGTCCCCATATCCACACAGCCACCTACCAACAAACCCTTCAGCGCTCGCCAAAGATGAGGGAACCCAAAAAGCCTTACGAAGGTGAGCCAAGTCCACCTTCGGCCAGGGTCCAGTGGACGGAAGGGCAACCGGAAGGAGGTCCCGGACCAGACCCGGGTCCAGCCCCACCCGAAGCCGCGCGCACCACTCCTCTTCCGTCTCGTACCGGTAGGGACGGGTGAGCTCGTGGACCACCCGCCCCGGGGCCTGACCAGGAAGGACAGCACTAAATGACCGGAACAACCAGGATAGGAAGTGGAAACGTCGGGAGCGGCGAAAAAGAGGAAGGGGCTCGGCAGCCGGTACTGACACGTCGCTGGCTTGCACCCCTGCTTCAGCCAGGAGATGAAGGAAGGATCGGGCAGCAGGTTCTACGACAAACCATCCATCACCCGGAAGTAAAAAACAGTCAAGGAACCCCGAGGCTGTTGACGAACAACACGACGCCCAGGGGCTCCTCTACCCGCAGTCCAAACAGGTCGCCGTTCTGAGGGCAGAGCGCTGCGTGGTAGGCGCACATCAGCCGCCAGCTGGTTTGCCACGCGTACTGGACCTGCTCTGGATAGCGTCGGCGGAGTAGAGGTGGGAGCACGGCCACGGAGCACTCCGGGTAGCGCTTTTTCCAGAAGAAAATACTGCCCCACTGCAGAAACCAACTTCCGCCGACGTCTAAGAGACCGGAAAAACCCACCATTTCGCGCAGCTCCGGCACCAAATCGAAGGGCGCAGGAGCGGCTGTGCGGAAAAGACTGCAGTGGCCCACCAGAAGCGCCAGGTGCAGGGGCCGGATGCTGAGGCCCAAGGGACCACGCTAAAAAGGGACACCGGCTGAGTTCGCGGAAGGAAAGGCAAGGAGGAACCAGGATGCTCTGGTAGTGAAGGAGGGCGTAGACGAGACTGCCGAATTCGTCACCTGCCCAGCAGACGATGACGACGCCGACGCCCATCGCGTCTTCCAGCAGAGTAGGAGGGAGACTACTGACGGCTTGACCACCCACCAACACGATCGCCTCCCGGTCCCTGCGAGCCTGAGGGCCCTGCCGAACGGAGACCTCGCCGCGGCCTTCATGGCAGCGAAGCACGAAGCAGCCCTCGGGGATGCTGGAGGGCTCAGCGGAGGGGTAGGACAGGTCAAGAAGGACGGTCTCGGCCTCATTACGACCAGCCGCCATTCGTCCCGCCTGTGCAACAGTGAACTGCAGCCAGACCGCTGAGGAGGCAACACCAAGCGCCCAGAAGCCACGCCCCCAATCGATTCCAGACACACTCTCAGACGCTGCGCTGCACATGGCTGGTTTCGGAGCCATTTATCCAAGGCTAGACAAGATAAACCAGTGGAACCAGAAAAAGAATCAGAAAGAAGCGTGATAGAGGGGGTGAATCTGGGTCTGGAGCCACTCACGAACAGCGCTCTTGCAATCACCAGAAAAGCCCCAATCACCCCAACACCCCATATCCAGGACACCACGCAGGAGAGCTAGCGCGGCAGACTCGGTCGCCCCGTCGATGCTCTCCCCCAGCCCGTCGCAGCTCAACTGCCGCTGGGGTGTCACCAGACGGAGCTCGACGCGTTTGAGGCCATCCTTCTCGCCCATCTCAAAGCGGAAATTTTGGCGAAGCCCCGGCCTAGGCAACCACTACCAGCTCCAGGACGAAAGCTTGGCCGAACTGGCGCTTGGCGGACTCGTTGAGGAAGGCGAACACCGTGGGCAGGGAAGAAGAGGAGCCAGACGACCCCGCCACCTCCTCAAGCGACTCCTCCACGGGAGCCTCCTGGCCGTAACCGGACGCCGGGGCCACCGCCGTTTCGCCCGTCACCGCCACCTCAACAGGGGCCATCTCGTCAGAGCGGAAGCTGAGCGAGGGAGGCAACCGAGAATTGGCCCTGCCCGCCCAGATACGCTTGCACCGGCGGAGGATAGACCCCCGGAGCCCCGCCGGAGGTCAGACGGAACTCCAACGGAAGGAGCCCCGGCGGATACAGCATCAGTAGGAGGCCCATCATCTGGACGCAGGAAGCCCGCAGGTAGTGCTACAAAGATCAGCACTTATCAACCGCAAGGAAACGCCACCTACTCGAGGGCGCGAGGTTTCATGAAAGTGCGGAAAGAAGCGAGAGCGGGCCGTCCTGCCAATACACGACGCATTCGCAGAATTAGCGCCCCAAACCAGCCCACTCAAAGGCGTGAGGTTTCAGAGGCACCAGAAGGGAGGCAACCTGGACCACGCGGCCAATACACGGTGTTCCCTGATGGCCTAATGTTCACCCCTAGCCAACCAGGCGGATGAGGTTTCACGGGATAACCAAAGCTAGCCGCGAGCCACCGTCGCCAATTAGAAGTTTGAGAAACAGAACTACAAGAAAGACCAAACATAAAGGAATAAAAAACCAACACCGTCCGGGAGGAGGTCGTGGTAGGAGGCGGGAGACTTCAGGAAGCGTCCCCAATCCGTCCTACCCAGCACCGTTTCCATGTGGAACTCCATCTCGGACAGCTGCTCAGCATAGCGACGCTCAAGGAACCGGCCTTCGCCATCATCAACCCAAACTCAAGCGTCCGTACCCGACTTAGGCTATCCACCCGCCCTTGGGTGTAGCGAAGGCGAGGGCCTGGAAGAAGGAGAGAAACTCGGGGACGCTCGTACGCCCCCAACACCTCGCAGGCCGCTCGAAACTCCTCCAGATGGTGAACCTCAAATTAACGACCATCACCGACCAATGAGGACCGGAAGTAGCGCACGATGCCGCGGGCGGAATCATGTACGAAGCCCAGCTTCCGGCGCTCCTTGGCAGAAACGCCGCTCAGAGCCTCTGGGCTCACGTAGAGGTCGTTGCTCCCCATGCAGATGCCAATGTGGAAGTACTCGAGGCGACCCCGCTGCAACAGGGGACTGCTGGGAAGAAGAGGGGGGAAAGGACGACAAAAACAAACTTGAAGAAGGAGAGAGCGGAGGAGGGCCGGCAGATGCGAAAGACGGCCGCCGGACAGGAAGGCCAGGACCACCGGGTAGCCCACGCCTGCCTCCAACGATGCCACATCCACCGAGGCACCCTGCTCGTCCATGATCAAGAGCCCAGCGTGGCGGGACTGAGCCACTGAAGGACCCATGCTGATTATTGGGTTGCCCTCCATGCCCACCTTCCACTCCGGCCAATTTTCACGAGCCATCGGGGAGTTGCGAAAGGGCTACGGTTCCAGCGAACACTGACTGAGACAGACAAAACCCCCGCCTCTTTGTTTAGGAGGCGCCCTGAGCTACTGGACTAAAGGAGCTCCTGGGGAAATTCACGCACCACTCCAAACCCACTTTCCCCCCCTCCCCAAATACCCCCAGTGAGAATATAAAAGGGGGAAAAGCGACCACACACACACACCAAAACCCAGGATGGAGGCCCTGGTAGCCTCGCTGAAGGATACGAAGGCGCGCTATCCACGTTCTACTTCATCAGTCCCACCCAACCCCATCACCACAGAGGACCTGGCCCTGCTCGCCTTCCCACCGGATCCCGTCATTCCCTCCGAGGTGAGCCCCGAAAGGGCATTAGAAGATATGAAGTTCTTGGGCTACATGGAGTGGGAAGACTTTGTTGGGGAGAATGCTCAGGAAGCCTCAGGAGGAGTGGTAACTTATGGTAAAGCCATGAGGAGAGCACTGAGGACGGGTATTTACTCAGCCACCATTGTGGGGGAGGGACAAGGAGGCTCACTTAAAATTAAAGTCACCTCTGTGCCCCCAGGCTCTCACCAGGAACTTCCGGAAGAGGGGGAGACGGGGTGGATCACCCCTTACACTCCCTGCAGGCAGTGCTGCGTTGTCACAAGGCAGCTGCTGCTTGACCAACTCCAACTGCGACCCACCCTTACCCATCGCGTAGGAGATGAGATCAGCTGCGCAGGGGTACGAAAACTGAGCCCCCGCTTCTGGAGTCCCAGACTTGTGCTCTCCCCACCTCCTAGCCAGCTAACAGGAGTCTTAGCAGTCACGGAGGACTTAGCGGGAGTCCCCGGGGGAAAAGGGAGCTGGGTAAGAAGCCTACGGATGGAATGGCCTCACTCCCTCCGGTACCGCTTTGCATTCCTACAAACCAGGGTATGTAGCAATGGTAACGGAACTTTTCTACCCCAGACCACCTGTGGGTATGCCACATTATCCGAACAGGAGTGGCAAAAGGCGGAAGCTAGGCGCGAGTGGGAAAAAGGCCAGGGACCTCGCCATGGGGAGATTGTGATGTTAAGTAGTGTCAGGACGGAGGACCAGACAACTCCCTTCGAAGGCCTAGGAATTAAGAACATCACAGACCTCCGGGTGGGCGGCAAACCACTGCTGGAACGTTGGAGGACGTCAACAGGAGTTAAGATCACTCGGAGAACCTCCCCAGGACACATCCACTTCCGGGATGTGCCCACGGCCCTAGGAACCCTAGCCAGAGCCACCTATGAGGAAGTTCGGGCGGTCAAAAATGCCTTGACCGACTGGTGGCGGAAGGAGCCACTGATGATGGTTGACTTCGAGGTGGGACCGGAAGATCTCACGATCTCCGTTTCCGTCCCCAACCTCCAGGCACCCAGCGTCGCACTAGGTACCAGCCCCATCCTAATCCTCCCGATCCCGCCAAGGGGACGCTCCCGGACAATAGCTGTCGTCGTGGCCACCAGAGCCAGAATTAAGGGATTGACGTCCATGACACTAAAACTCAGCCCCACATTAGGGGAGGAAGATGTAGTGCGACTTGGGCTAGCGCAAATGGCGGAAGCAGCGAGGAAATGCCCCAAGATGCGGAAATGCAGGAGCATAGCCATCTCCTCCAACCTTCCGTCCTGCCCTAGCCTAGTCGCTGCGTGGGAACCCAACCAAATACTGGCGTTTTACCACGCGACCCAAATGAATCGTTTGTATCTCCAATTAAATAATACATCTCTAGATTGGGCAACCTCAGAACAGACACCAGGTGCGGCTGAGGAAGGATCGACGGCACCAACAACGTCACCCCCAGAAACCACGCCACCAGTTCCCCACCATCTCAGTTAGGACACTTACCGAGGTTATGTAGGTAGATTCACTAGTAGTAGTGCAAACCTACACCCTCGGGTGATGGAATGCAGCAGGCCTCGAGCCTAGCCAACCATGCAAACCACTATTGCCACTCTCAGCCCAGTCGACGCCAGAGGAGGATTCGACCTTCAATGGAAGGAAACGCCTCCGCCCGATCGGCTACCAGGACTTGGTTACACCACACAACCCTTCTATGCTCTTCCTCTTGCCGCAACGGACCGTAGGGCCAGTATCCTCTCAGCCCTCCGGGTTCCCCTTCGTTATCTGGCTTTAGGAAATGAAGAGGTGGGCGTATGGGACGTCCGAGAACGACTAGGGACCACTGGATGGGAGCCCACCAGGATAACTCTGCCTACGGCACCAGGACGTTACTACTGCACCCCGGCTCTCATCGTCCGGCGGGAAGAGCCCGAAACCGCGACTGCGGGTAACCCCAATTCCTCCTTTGTCGTGCGAATCAGAGGGCAAGTTGCAGTAGCCTTAGAAGAAGGAAAGGAGAGGAGGGACAAAATAAAGGGATGGGCAATTATAGACCAGGATACAGAAGTCTTCGAAAGAAAACTAGGCCCAAAACCCCAGGAAGGACTCCCCATATTGATTCTGAGGATGGAAACCCAGAAACAGGCAGACAATGGGGAACAAAGGTACACCATAAAATCCTATAAGCCATTAGCCTACAACCAGTTAGCAGGGTGGACCTCCCTTCCCTATCAAGCACTAAGGAACACATTTGATGGGAAATATAAAGCAACACTGCAAAGGCTTAAACAGCAGGACAGGACCTTCCTGATAAACCACTTCGCAATAGCTATGTTCGATTACTTAAATGAAAACGAGACTCAAACACCAGGAAGGAATGGGAAAAGGGTACCAGCTACATGCCATATCCAGGAAACGGAAGGGGAGGAATACGCTACTTTACTAGTTGAACAGGAAGACATGGTGGACATCAAGGGAGCTTTCCAAATTCAGATGGAGTTTCCGGAACTGACCACCCCCATCAAGGGTAGAATAGTGTGGGAAGAGACCAAGGCAGAGGGATGGGAAGCGAAAGCTTGGATAGAGGCTAGCTCCCTAGTGCCCCTGCACCAGAAGTACATTAGCTTAGGAAAGGAAGTCGGTAATCAGCAATTAGAGATATGGCTGTCAGCCGCGAACGACACTGAAAGTCCATATCTGGATTACCAGACCAGGTATGCAGGAGCACAACTCAACGGGAAGTCAGCCACCTCGCGACTTCTACGAAGTTGCGTGGGGCTTCATCAAGAGGGGAAGGGAAGTGACCCCGCATACGGGCCCATTTCTACGTGCATCGCACTCAAGGATAAGGAACTCACCAGGAATCAAAACCTTGTAATTAAAGCCATGGCGCTAAGTGGGACAGAGGAAGCACCACAAAATGCCATTATACTAATTCCAGGAGTCCCGGGGGCAAGCAAAACAAAAACTTCCCTTCTAGGAGCATGTAATTATATTATGTATCGAAGGAAGAAACTGAACCTGCCGCATGAGGAGGCTAGGATACTATTCATTGCTCAAACAAATTACGCAGCTAGCCAAGCCTATCGATCAGTGACGCAGATCCTGACAGCGCTGATGGACAACGGCGACGAAGAAGCGGCGGAAACGATTCGGCCACTCAGGATCTGTAGTCGAACCCATGCAGAGGTAGGAGACTTCCGGACATGGGATTGGCTGCCAGCACATTTACTGCTGAGGCAGGCTGAGGCTAGGATCAGAAACCACTTCCCCACCGAGGAAACAATAGGAATGGCAGCGAAAGAGACTAGCGAGGTCGCGGGATTCAAATATGGGGATCAGCAGGAGGGCGACTATCTGGAGTTCGTGAAGAGAATAGGAGAGGTCATAGAGTGCGAGAATCAGTTGGCACGGGCCAAGGAAGCAGCTAAGACAGGGGGAAAAGAAGCCAAGCTAGAAGTTCCAAGGTGTAGAGCCAGACTACAATTGCTTCGACGACAGCCCCTGTCTAGCTTCGTGTCCTTCCTGAATCCCAATCTTATCTTCGCCACGTTAGATTCGAGTAAGTTCTATTTCCTGCAGAGCCTCAACTTTCAACCCACCATGATCATCATGGACGAAGCCAGTCTTATCCAACGAGACTTAGCCTTGTGGCAGATAGGACAGGTGGGAAATAAGTTGTCCTCTATAGTAATTACAGGAGATGAGCAACAGCTGCAACCACATCATCAGTTGCCTGGAGTGGCGGCTAGAGTTGCGGCCATGAGCATTCTGGAGGCCTTGATGCACCCCCAGGACTCGGGACCTTTCGCAGTGCTACCATTGGATGAGTCGTTTAGGTTAACCCCTGATGCTGTGCGGCTAATCTCGGCTTTCTACCAGGAGATTACACCGAGGGCATTTTTCCCTCTGGAGCACACCAAGGATGCGATAGAGGCTTTTCCATTTCTTCAGACTAGCCACAGGACAATCTTTTTGCATGTCTCTGGCCAAGAATCAGAGACGCACAGTCGCAGCAACTTTGTGGAAGCAGAGTTGACGCTTGTCGCGGTTCAGCGACTACTTCGCAGGGTTCCTGCAACGCACATTCTAATTATCACCTATTATTCAGCCCAGCAAAAACTTATGAAGCATCTGCTGGCCCAGGAGAATTTAGAAGTAGCAGTAAGGACGGTGGATTCGGTCATTGGCCTGGAATCCCCTTTTGTCATCGTCTCTATGACCCGTTCACAAGGCGGAGAACAGGAACCCAACATTGGGTTTGCAGGATCAGCCCATCGAGCCGTTGTGGCTCTGAGTAGGGCTTCGAAGGGACTCATTGTGATAGGGAATTTCTATACCTTTGCAGGAGCCTTCGGTCGACGGACCTTGCGGGGGTCATCAGGAGCAGGAAGGGCTTATGAAAGCTTTCTTTCGCTGCTCAGCGAGGGCCGGGTTGTTGAAAATTTCAAGTCCCTGTTGCAACGCAAAGGTGACTACCGGTATAATTGCCGAGGACAATTGCTCCTGACAGGTTCCGGGGCTCGCATCTTAAGGCCCTTGAAAGGAGATTTGTTTCCGAAGCGATCAGCTGATAATTTGTATTACCAGGAGTATCCCAGGAGCCGAGACCGGAAATCCGAGTCCAGACCTAGGGCGAGGCCGCTTACGGTCCGGAGGGATCTAACGTCGAGTGACTCACCAATCGAGCAACCCCGGGACGAGGGCCTGCAGTCCCGTTTTGCAACCTGGAATCCCTGGCCCTTAACCCCCACGCATGGTGCGATGGGAGGGTTTGGAATTATTCCGATGGAATTGGAACAGAGGAATCACCCATTCTGTTTATAGACCAAACGGGCTTGCAGGATCAGGAAATTGAGGATCTTTCCAGGGCGATGAGAGCTGTGGCGACGACCACCCAGTACGCTGAGGTTTCGGAGGGCCATTCCATGGTGCCTTCCGTGGAACCTGCAATACCTCTGCGAGAGCATAGTTAGTTACACATCGCCCCAGCCATGTCCAGGAGCTAGTCCTAAATGTTGCCCACGCGTGAGGCCAGTTTAGTTGACGCTTTTATGGCATGTCCAGTCGTGTAAGCCTTGTCTTATAACGATGAGAGTGAAGAGTGGTCTCAGGTCTGATGTTTCAACTGGACCATGTGTACTTTAGTCGCACCCTTCCTATGATAGCTGAGTGAGAAGAAAACCCTATCTTGTGCCCTTATGTTTCACCCAGTTGATGAGGATGCCTCTGTGTCTTCTCCTCCAATCCGGGTGCTTTCGGATGAAGAGTGCGATTTTAGAACCTTCCGGCTTAGGAGTGAATAGGGCCAGCCAGGATTCGGATGTTTCAGTTGGACCTCATGAGTAGGCGAGGCTCCTCAGTGCCAATGTGTTTTGGGAACGCAAAAGTGAGTACTTGGCCGCCGGATGTTTCGAGCAATGCGTAAGAGGCTCTTGTGAGTTCCTCACTGTAATAGCTCGCTGAAAAGACTGACTCTACCCGGCTGAGGCCATGGCCTTTTTGGTTCCTGCGTGGAGCTACTCAGGAGCCTGATGTTTCTGCTAGGATGCTTTAATTCCCTTGCCGAATTCGCGTCTGATCTGGAAGTGTTACCTAGCCTTGTTGTCAGCTGATGTTTCACTCGGTCAGTATAGCTTTATACCCTTTTTCTCTTGGCAATCTTCAGTTCAATTCTGCATCCACCAGGAACGGAAGTGACTCCAGCCGCGCCCCAACTCGGACCCTTCGGTACCCAGGCCTGCTATGTTTCAGGACCTTGTCTTCAAGACGCTGGATACTGCAGGGCCAATTGTTGTGGTTTTTCTGGCTGAAATTCGGATGCCCCCTGTCTCACCTTCCTATGTCTTTCCGGATGTAGAATAGCGAGGAGGTATTCGACGGATGTCCGATGATGATTGTGGACTCTGTCCTGTAGCTTCGTGACCTCAGCCCCACATTAGGGGAGGATGTTGTGACCCAATGCAGCCTTCGGTGGGCGAAGCACACCGTAGTTCTGTTTATTCAGGGTGTTGACAGAGATGTGCCCCCAAGCTGGCTGTGATGGCGGCGAGTGCGGACCCTTCAGCAAAGCTCCCGTGGAGACAGCCTGGGCGCAAGAACTCCTTCGCTCTAAGTGACGAAGATGGAGAGTTTCCCCTACCGTAGGCTGTCCAGGTTGAGCTATTGGAGTCCTGCCTTTCACGCCTCATGTATGCTTTGGGTGGCGATGCCTTCCTCTCTGTACACACCTGGCTTTGTTCAACCATCGGCATTGTTCTCTGTGTATATAAGCCGGATGTTACCCCCTGGCGAGAGTTCAGTCGGCGAGATTGTGGGCCCTGACTCAAGAGATTGATGTACGTGCTGTGAACTACTGCTGATATCTGGAGTGCTGGCAGTATGCGATAAAGGCGGACCGTTGTCATCAGTCACGTAAGCAACCAGATCCACCGCACAATCGAGGCCAGTAAGGGCCTGTAAGGAAGTATCACCACAGGAAGTGTGAGTGACAGATAGGCTCCGGAGGAAGTCCGGCAGGAAAGCCTAGGCCGCAGGAGGCGGCGTTGCATCGAGCTCGGTGAGGTAGGTTCCACCGATAGCTGAGACCGCTGGAAATCGGGCACGGTGAAGTGTAACCGAGGCGGAAAGAGCTAGGACATAGCCAAAGGGTTTACAGCAAGGCTGTGACAGGTGTCGTCTGGGCTGCTGCTCTGGGTGTAGCCGGGAACAGAGGCACGGAAACTGTCGTCCTTCCGTCGGAAGCAGCCAGCCTGTACAACATAATTTTATACTAAACCAGTCGAAAGCTGTGCCCGAAAAACCTTCCAAAATGTCTGTTTTGCTGAAGCTCGTGATGTTTTAAGCATCAAGGCTTGCTCGAAAAATTCCACTAAAATTATATTTTGGTTAGGCGACCTCGATTTACCCAAAAATGTTCTCACTTCCCATGCAGCTGCTGAACTGGGCTTGCACGAAACGATTTGGTAACAGACTAGGCTCAGCTTTTATATTATGGACTAGGTTGGTAGAGGCCTGCGGCGCACATTGGCAACTCCAGACATGTCCTTAATAAGTGCATCAATCAAGCACATCTCCAAGTGTGCATCCGTTTAGTTACATTTTTGCTGAAACATGGCAGACTTGAGTAGGCCGCTAGCATAGTCCAAACTGGTTGGTTTAGCTTGGCTTTGTTTTGGCTGTAACTCTGTCAATTCTCAATGGATTTCAAAAATTCCAACGCCATTTTGTGCAGAATTTTATTTCCTAGCAAATGCAAGGAACCATTTGACAAATCTCGCTTATTTAAAAAAATTATGTTCAAAAAACCCTCCAAAATGACCATTTTACCCAAACATTTGATGTTTTAAGCACTTTCCCATGCTCGGATCAAGCTGGGTATAACACCATCGTGTTCCCTGGCCACGAGTTACCCAAAAAGCCCTTAACTTCCTAGATACAGCTTGATTTCGGACTGCGCGGCATGTTCACGCTACGGACACGTCTCAGCTTTTATATTATGGACTAGGTTGGGAGAGGCCTGCGGCGCACATCGCCAACTCCAGACATGCCAAAATCAAGCCAGCCTGTTAGGCCTCAACAGACGCAGACTGCTGAATAAACCATCCTGTCATAGCTTATTTCAATATTTACTGAAACATTGGAGTCCTGGGTAGACCGCCAGAAAGGCTTATTAGCTAAAATTTGTTTTTGATGTAGCTCAGCCAATTCTCAACCGATTTCAAAAATTCCAACGCCATTTTGCAGGTAAAGTTAATACCTATTGAATGCAACAAACTGCATTGCGAAATTCAATTCCAGGCAAAAGCTATGGCCGAAAAACCCTCCAAAATGAACATTTTACCCAAACATTTGATGTTTTAAGCACATTCCCGTGATCGGATCAAGCTGGTTATAACTCCATCGTGTTCCCCGGCCACGATTTACCCTATAAGCTACTAACTTCCAAGATACAGCTTGAATTCGGACTGCGCGGCGTGTTCACGCTACGGACACGTCTCAGCTTTTATATTATGGACTAGTATGGTATGGGCCTGCGGCGCACATCATCATATTTTTTTCTGCTGTTTATCTCATGTCATTAATCATACTGTAAATTTTCCGATCATTTTAACTTTCTTTGAATTTTCTATGGATTTTGTTGGATTTTTTTTTGATTTGGAGAGTCTGTACTTTTTATTGTAATTATGTTTTAATAGGTCATAATTTGTGCAAGTTGAGCATATTGGTTTTCATATCTACGCAAATTTATTTGAAAGACACTGAATGAAAGTTTAATCACCATGAATAAAGTGAAAGGTTTGATCAACATGTTTTTTAAATAGTTTGGCTGAAAATGGCTATCTAAAGTGGATTCTCTATTTATGTTTACTTTTATTTTTGGTTTATTTTTGGTTCATTTTCTAGTTTTGATGCTATTTTTCAACTTTATGACACCAAAATGATTATGATGTCCAGAAATTTGTAATACCATTTGTCATTCGTATCCAACAATTGTTTGGTTTTTTTATTTTTCTTGTTTCATATCTTTTAATATTTTTGGAGCAAATGATGTTGGTTTTTTTGGTGGAAATGATTTTTAATATGTAGGCGCATTGGGCTGGCGCGAACGGAGCTTTAGCGGAGTGTCAGCGCCCAGCCCCTCTTTTCGACCCAGGTGTACGTTTTCGGGGTTATTGCTAGATCTGAATTTTGATAAGGCTCTAGCTCATGACAGGAAGCTTCAATCGTTCTAATTCCTGTTGCATTGGAAAGAGCATCTGCAAATTGTCCAAAACTCGCGAGGAATTGTCAGAAAATGACAGAATTCTAGAGAAAATCGCTGAAAACCATTTGTCCGAACTCCTCCTTCTTCTTCTTCTTCTTCTTCTTCTCCTCCTCCGCATCTATTCAATGGACGATAGTAGGTATTCAACTGGCCAACAGTAACGGGTCAGCAAAGACATAAGTGTATTTAATTAATATAGTCCAATTGGATAAACCAAGCATGCGGCTGTATGGTCAAGTGGTTTGTTCGCCTGATCTGGATCTGTGAGGGTTGGGTTCGAATCCTCCTCATTGCAAATATTTTTTGTTTTATGTATAAAAAGTGGGAGAAATATCTGGTACCATCGGCAAGCCTAAATTGAATCTCTTTTCTCCCAAAAATTGGATTACCCCGAGTTCAAAGTCAAAGAAATACATCTACTACTAGTGGAATCTGCTGAGCCACCTGCATTTTGTTTTTGCGCGCAATGGAAAGAGCCTCTGAACTGCGCGCTAAAACAAAATGCAAATGTCTTAGAAGCTGATTCCACTAGTAGTAGATGTATTTCTTTGACTTTGAACTCGGGGTAATCCAATTTTTGGGAGAAAAGAGATTCAATTTAGGCTTGCCGATGGTACCAGATATATCAGTTATTTGCCCATGATGTATATTTTAAATTTTCCAGTTCTTTTTAATCATTACAAAGTACTTATTTCATAACAAAGAGTTAGCTAAGTTTCAGCCATTTCAAAATTTATCCGCATTGATTCTAATCCACAGCATTCTTGGATGTCTATGAACTGAAATTCTGACAAAAATTGCAGGTAAAATAAGTATCTATTGGATGCAAAACTAAATTAAAATGAAACTCAAAGCCAATTTGGAATTTGGGCTGCATGGGTCCCGCTACACGGGTGCTCAGCTTTTTTCATGCATAGGCCTCTTTTTGGTCTACCAACTCCTTTATAAACCCCCACCCAGTGGCCAAATTACAGCCACACCAAATGAATGCACCAGCAAACACCTGGCTGTCCTCAAGGGACTTCAAATAATAGGCAGCCAAGCCTATAAAGGAAAGGCTGCCTGGAATGACGCTGGTTTGGAGACCTCTATGGGAATTTATCATTAATGACTGAAATTTTGCCAGTTTGGGTAGCAGCACAAATCTGCGCAGAAGCAAAACATTGAAAAAGCCCACATTTTCGAGGTTTTAAGCACATTCCCGTGATCGGATCAAGCTGCTTCCAACGCCATCGTGTTCCCCGGCCACGATTTACCCAAAAAACCCTTAACTTCCAAGATACAGCTTGAATTGGGACTGCGCCGCGTGATTACGCTACGGACACGTCTCAGCTTTTATATTATGGACTAGGTTGGGAGAGGCCTGCGGCGCACATCATTCTTTTTTGGGTTCAACAAAATCAAAGCCAACTTGGAATTTGGGCTGCATGGGTCCCGCTACACGGGTGCTCAGCTTTTTTCATGCATTAGCCTCCATTGTGGTCTTATGACTCTTTTAGAAACCCCCACCCAGTGGCCAAATTACAGCCACACCAAATGAATGCAAAAGCAAACACCTGGCTGTCCTCAAGGGACTTCAAAAAGTAGGCACCTAACCCAAGATAGGTAAGGCAGCCCGAGATGGACAGTGGTTAGTCAAGCAATTAGGAAATTTGTTTAATGAGTGAAATATTGCCAGATTGGATACCTGCACAAAACTGCGCAGAAGAAAAACATTGGAAAAACCCAGTTTTTTGACGTTTTAAGCACATTCCCGTGATCGGAGCAAGCTGGTTCCAACGCCATCGTGTTCCCTGGCCACAATTTACCCAGAAAGCTCCTAATATCCACAATACAGCTTGAATTCGGACTGCGCGGCGTGATTACGCTACGGACACGTCTCAGCTTTTATATTCTGGACTAGGTTGGTAGAGGCCTGCGGCGCACATCATAATTTTTTGTTATTTCTAAATTGTTTTGGTTTATTTATATTTATTACGATTTTGTGCATTCAATCTTTTTAATTTTTTAGTATATTCTAGTAGGTCATCATTTGTGCGATTTGAGAATATCGGTTTTCCTGTTTAAGCAAATTTACATCAAAGAAATTATATCTTGGAATGAAAAAACCAATTACCATGAATAAAGCAAATGGTTTGATCAACTTTGACTTTTTCAAGTTAGTTTTCAACTTTTATTCATTTATGATTTATTTATAGTTTGTTTTCGAGTGTTAATTCTATTTTTAAATTTAAATTGTGCCTCAAAATTATTTTCATTTGATAGACAAAAGCCTGAAAGTGATATCCAGAAATTTGAAACACCATTTGTCACTCAAATTCGAATATTTTTGTTTTCAACTTTACTTGTTCAAACATTCCTTCATTTCAATTTTGCACTGGTGCAAAGTTTAAGTTTGTTGTATTTCGATTTTTGATCTTTGCTGTATACTGAAATTTAAGGGTTTTTAATGTCTGAGTTAAAAATGTGAATTCGTTTTCAGCCATTCCATCATTTAACAGTTTTGTTTTCATCAAGTTACACTTCTGATTCAAATTAAGCAGTGCAATTGGAAATTTATGTTTAAGGAGTGAAATATCGCCAGATAGGATAGCTGCACAAAACTGCGCAGATGCAAAACATTGAAAAAACTCACATTTTTGATGTTTAAAGCACATTCCCGTGATTGGATCAAGCTGGGTCCATGATTTTCGGCTTTTTCGACCATGTTTTACCCAGTGAAGTTAAGTTTATGTCAAAAGATGCTGTATTCGCGCTGCACGGCGTGATGACGTGACAGACAAGGCCTAGCTTTTATAATCTGGACTAGGTTGAGCTTCGCCGTCGCCTACGGCGACTAAATGGAACCAGCTACAAAAAGTGCACTCAAATATCTTATGGGGATAAGTGTACTAACATTTAGCTAGGCTTTTATAATTTTTAAATTGACATGAATATCCACTGAAACATGGGAGAATTGGGTGAGCCCAAATATGCCTGTAAAAGTATCCTGCATCCACCGCCCTACTTTGATTAGTTGAATATCCACTGAAACATTGGAGGATTGGGTGAGCCTAAATAGGCCTGTAAAAGCATACGACATCCACCGCCCTACTTTGCTTCCTTGAATATCCAATGAAACATGGGAGGATTGGGTGAGCCTAAATAGGCCTGTAAAAGTATCCTGCATCCACCGCCCTACTTAGATTAGTTGAATATCCACTGAAACATTGGAGGATTGGGTGAGCCTAAATAGGCCTGTAAAAGCATACGACATCCACCGCCCTACTTTGCTTCCTTGAATATCCAATGAAACATGGGAGGATTGGGTGAGCCTAAATAGGCCTGTAAAAGCATCCAGCATCCACCGCCCTACTTTGCTTACTTGAATGTCCACTGAAACATTGGAGGATTGGGTGAGCCTAAATAGGCCTGTAAAAGCATACGACATCCACCGCCCTACTTTGCTTCCTTGAATATCCAATGAAACATGGGAGGATTGGGTGAGCCTAAATAGACCTGTAAAAGCATCCAGCATCCACCGCCCTACTTTGCTTACTTGAATATCCACTGAAACATGGGAGGATTGGGTTAGCCTAAATAGGCCTGTAAAAGCATCCAGCATCCACCGCCCTACTTTGCTTACTTGAATGTCCACTGAAACATTGGAGGATTGGGTGAGCCTAAATAGGCCTGTAAAAGCATCCGGCATCCACCACCCTACTTTGCTTCCTTGAATATCCAATGAAACATGGGAGGATTGGGTGAGCCTAAATAGGCCTGTAAAAGCATCCTGCATTCACCGCCCTACTTTGCTTACTTGAATATCCACTGAGACATGGGAGGATTGGGTGAGCCTAAATAGGCCTGTAAAAGCATCCTGCATCCACCGCCCTACTTTGCTTCCTTGAATATCCAATGAAACATGGGAGGATTGGGTGAGCCTAAATAGGCCTGTAAAAGCATCCTGCATTCACCGCCCTACTTTGCTTACTTGAATATCCACTGAGACATGGGAGGATTGGGTGAGCCTAAATAGGCCTGTAAAAGCATCCTGCATCCACCGCCCTACTTTGCCCACTTGAATATCCACTAAAACATGGGAGAATAGGATTGGTGAGCCTAATTAGACCTGTAAAAGCATCCGGCATCCACCGCCCTACTTTGCTTACTTGAATATCCACTGAAACATGGGAGGATTGGGTTAGCCTAAATAGGCCTGTAAAACCATCCGGCATCCACCACCCTACTTTGCTTACTTGATATCTACTGAAAGATGGGAGGAAAAGCATCCTGCATCCACCTCCCTACTTTGCTTACTTGATATCCACTGAAACATGGGAGGAAAAGCATCCTGCATCCACCGCCCTACTTTGATTACTTGAATATCCACTGAAACATGGGAGGATTGGGTTAGCCTAAATAGGCCTGTAAAAGCATCCAGCATCCACCGCCCTACTCTGCTTACTTGATATCCACTAAAACATGGGAGGAAAAGCATCCTGCATCCACCACCCTACTTAATCTGGCAAAAATGATCATTTTTTGTGATTTCTGAGGTTTCTGAGGTGATAACAATATTTAACCAATTAAAAATCGAAAAAAATATTTAGTTCGTGTAATTTTGAGGGCTGGGCTGAGGCCACAAGGTTAAAAGGGGCAAACGGCTGGGGGGGACAATCTAGTGATAGACGAAGGCAAATGGTTGGGATTGGGAGCAAATAGATTGTAGGAATTGAATTTGGGCTGCATGGATCCCGCTACACGGGTGCTCAGCTTTTTTCATGCATTAGCCTCTTTTTTGGTCTAACGACTCTTTTGAGGATCCCCCCACCCAGTGGCCAAATTACAGCCACACCAAGTGAATAGAACACCTGGCTGTCCTCAGGGGACTTCAAAGATTAGGCACCCAACCCGAGTGGGGTTAGGTTGCCAAAGAGATTCGAGGCTTATTTGTTTGGGAATAATTATCTGTAATGACTGAAATTTTGCACACCTGGGTAGCTTCCAAATCTGCGCAGTTGCAAAACATTGAAAAAACTCACATTTTCGATGTTTTAAGCATGTTCCCATGCTCAGATCAAGCTCCGCATCGCTCCATCATGTTCATGGCCCCCGATTTACCCAAAAACATCTTCACCTTCTCACCAGAAGCTTCCCCCATGGCGCGCCCCATGCTTACTAACAAGACAGGCTCCTCTATTATATATATGGACTAGGTTGAGCTTCGCCGTCGCCTACGGCGACTATTGGCATGCTACTTGAAGAAGAAATTATGCTGAAAATTCATTAAAAAAACTCAAACGAGAAACGGCTGAGGGGGCTAATGGCTAAAAATCGTAGTGGGCATAATTTGAGGATTGGGTGAGCCTAAATAGACCTGTAAAAGCATCTGGCATCCACTGCCCTCATGGGAGGATTGGATGAGCCTAAATAGGCCTGTAAAAGCATCTGGCATCCACCGCCCTCATGGGAGGATTGGATGAGCCTAAATAGGCCTGTAAAAGCATCTGGCATCCACCGCCCTCATGGGAGGATTGGATGAGCCTAAATAGGCCTGTAAAAGCATCTGGCATCCACCGCCCTCATGGGAGGATTGGATGAGCCTAAATAGGCCTGTAAAAGCATCTGGAATCCACCGCCCTCATGGGAGGATTGGATGAGCCTAAATAGGCCTGTAAAAGCATCTGGCATCCACTGCCCCCATGGGAGGATTGGATGAGCCTAAATAGGCCTGTAAAAGCATCTGGCATCCACTGCCCTCATGGGAGGATTGGATGAGCCTAAATAGGCCTGTAAAAGCATCTGGCATTCACCGCCCTCATGGGAGGATTGGATGGGCCTAAATAGGCCTGTAAAAGCATCTGGCATCCACCGCCCTCATGGGAGGATTGGATGAGCCTAAATAGGCCTGTAAAAGCATCTGGCATCCACCGCCCTCATGGGAGGATTGGATGAGCCTAAATAGGCCTGTAAAAGCATCTGGCATCCACCACCCTCATGGGAGGATTGGATGAGCCTAAATAGGCCTGTAAAAGCATCTGGCATCCACCGCCCTCATGGGAGGATTGGATGAGCCTAAATAGGCCTGTAAAAGCATCTGGCATCCACCGCCCTCATGGGAGGATTGGATGAGCCTAAATAGGCCTGTAAAAGCATCTGGCATCCACTGCCCTCATGGGAGGATTGGATGAGCCTAAATAGGCCTGTAAAAGCATCTGGCATCCACCGCCCTCATGGGAGGATTGGATGAGCCTAAATAGGCCTGTAAAAGCATCTGGCATCCACCGCCCTCATGGGAGGATTGGATGAGCCTAAATAGGCCTGTAAAAGCATCTGGCATCAACCGCCCTCATGGGAGGATTGGATGAGCCTAAATAGGCCTGTAAAAGCATCTGGCATCCACCGCCCTCATGGGAGGATTGGATGAGCCTAAATAGGCCTGTAAAAGCATCTGGCATCCACCGCCCTCATGGGAGGATTGGATGAGCCTAAATAGGCCTGTAAAAGCATCTGGCATCCACCGCCCTCATGGGAGGATTGGATGAGCCTAAATAGGCCTGTAAAAGCATCTGGCATCCACCGCCCTAATTTGCTTACTTGAATTGCTTACTTGCTTACTTGCTAACATTGGGGGGATAGTTGGATAAGTGTTCATTTGTGGGGGATAGTTGGATCTTTTAGGGGGGACAGTTGAACTCTAAAAATAGTATTGATGTGTTTCAATTGGGGGAGGGCTCCAAATAAGAAAAATTTCATTCAAAATAATGCTGATGCTGTCGCATAAGGCCACCTAATACAATTTGTATGCATTAAAAAAGCCATAAAAAATTATTTAATTATAAAAAACGTTGTAAGGAGGCAAACGGAGGCCACAAGGTTTGAAAGGGCAAACGGCTGGGAGGCAGGATGGGGATAGAATAAGGCAAATGGTTGGGATTATAGGAATCGTATTTGGGCTGCATGGTTCCCGCTACACGGGTGCTCAGCTTTTTTCATGCATTAGCCTCTTTTTTGGTCTTTTGACTCTTTTGATAACCCACCCCACCCAGTGGCCAAATTACAGCCACACCAAGTGAATGGAACACCTGGCTGTCCTCAAGGGACTTCAAAGATTAGGCACCCAACCCGAGTAGGGTTAGGTTGCCAAAGAGGTTCGAGGCTTATTTGTTTGGGAATATTTATCTTTAATGACTAAAACTTAGCCAGATTGAGTAGAGTCCAAAAACTGCGCAGAGGCAAAACATTGAAAAAACTCACATTTTCGATGTTTTAAGCACTTTCCCGTGATCGGTGCAAGCTGTTCCCCTCAAAATCGTGTTCCCCGACCCCAATTTACCCAAAAACACCTTCACCTCCTCACCAGAAGCTTCCCTCATGGCGCGCGAAATGCTCACTCACAGGACAGGCTCCTCTATTATATATATGGACTAGGTTGAGCTTCGCCGTCGCCTACGGCGACTATTGGCATAATACTTGCAGAAAAAAATCTGCTGAAAAGTCATTAAAAACATAAAAAGGCAGCACAAAAAACCCTTCGGGCCCGCATAGCTTCAGGATTGGGTGAGCCTAAATAAACCTGTAAAATCATCTGGCATCCACCGCCCTCAATGGGAGGATTGGTTGAGCCTAAATAAGCCTGTAAAATCATCTGGCATCCACCGCCCTCGATGGGAGGATTGGGTGAGCCTAAATAAGCCTGTACAAGCATCTGGCATCCACCGCCCTACATGGGAGGATTGGTTGAGCCTAAATAGGCCTGTAAAAGCATCTGGCATCCACCGCCCTACATGAGAGGATTGGTTGAGCCTAAATAGGCCTGTAAAAGCATCTGGCATCCACCGCCCTACATGGGAGGATTGGTTGAGCCTAAATAGGCCAGTAAAAGCATCTGGCATCCACTGCCCTACATGGGAGGATTGGGTGAGCCTAAATAGTCATGTGAAAGCATCTGGCATCCACCGCCCTACATGGGAGGATTGGTTGAGCCTAAATAGGCCTGTAAAAGCATCTGGCATCCACCGCCCTACATGGAGAATTGGGTTGAGCCTAAATAGGCCTGTAAAAGCATCTGGCATCCACCGCCCTACATGGGAGGATTGGTTGAGCCTAAATAGGCCAGTAAAAGCATCTGGCATCCACCGCCCTACATGGGAGGATTGGGTGAGCCTAAATAGGCCTGTAAAAGCATCTGGCATCCACCGCCCTACATGGGAGGATTGGTTGAGCCTAAATAGGCCAGTAAAAGCATCTGGCATCCACCGCCCTACATGGGAGGATTGGGTGAGCCTAAATAGGCCTGTGAAAGCATCTGGCATCCACCGCCCTACATGGGAGGATTGGTTGAGCCTAAATAGGCCTGTAAAAGCATCTGGCATCCACCGCCCTACATGGAGAATTGGGTTGAGCCTAAATAGGCCTGTAAAAGCATCTGGCATCCACCGCCCTACATGGGAGGATTGGTTGAGCCTAAATAGGCCAGTAAAAGCATCTGGCATCCACCGCCCTACATGGGAGGATTGGGTGAGCCTAAATAGGCCTGTGAAAGCATCTGGCATCCACCGCCCTACATAGGAGGATTGGTTGAGCCTAAATAGGCCTGTGAAAGCATCTGGCATCCACCGCCCTACATAGGAGGATTGGTTGAGCCTAAATAGGCCCGTAAAAGCATCTGGCATCCACCGCCCTACATGAGAGGATTGGTTGAGCCTAAATAAGCCTGTAAAAGCATCTGGCATCCACCGCCCTACATGGGAGGATTGGTTGAGCCTAAATAGGCCAGTAAAAGCATCTGGCATCCACCGCCCTACATGGGAGGATTGGGTGAGCCTAAATAGTCATGTGAAAGCATCTGGCATCCACCGCCCTACATGGGAGGATTGGTTGAGCCTAAATAGGCCTGTAAAAGCATCTGGCATCCACCGCCCTACATGAGAGAATTGGGTTGAGCCTAAATAGGCCTGTAAAAGCATCTGGCATCCACCGCCCTACATGGGAGGATTGGTTGAGCCTAAATAGGCCAGTAAAAGCATCTGGCATCCACCGCCCTACATGGGAGGATTGGGTGAGCCTAAATAGGCCTGTGAAAGCATCTGGCATCCACCGCCCTACATAGGAGGATTGGTTGAGCCTAAATAGGCCTGTGAAAGCATCTGGCATCCACCGCCCTACATAGGAGGATTGGTTGAGCCTAAATAGGCCTGTAAAAGCATCTGGCATCCACCGCCCTACATGAGAGGATTGGTTGAGGCTAAATAAGCCTGTAAAAGCATCTGGCATCCACCGCCCTACATGGGAGGATTGGTTGAGCCTAAATAGGCCAGTAAAAGCATCTGGCATCCACCGCCCTACATGGGAGGATTGGGTGAGCCTAAATAGGCCTGTGAAAGCATCTGGCATCCACCGCCCTACATGGAAGGATTGGTTGAGCCTAAATAGGCCTGTAAAAGCATCTGGCATCCACAGCCCTACATGGGAGGATTGGTTGAGCCTAAATTTGCCTGTAAAAGAATCTGGCATCCACCGCCCTACATGGGAGGATTGGGTGAGCCTAAATAGGCCTGTAAAAGCATCTGGCATCCATTGCCCTACATGGGAGGATTGGGTGAGCCTAAATAGGCCTGCTAAAGCATCCACCGCCCTACTTTGCTTACTCAGCTTACTTGAATATCCACTGAAACAATCTGGGGGGCAATCTGGTGATACAATAAGGCAAATGGTTGGGGGGGGGAATGGATTGGAGGAATATATTTGGGCTGCATGGGTAACGGCTGGGGGGGCAATTTGGTGATAGAAGAAGCCAAATGGTTGGAGGGGGGATTAGAGGAATTAATTGGGCTGCATGGGTCCCGCTACACGGGTGCTCAGCTTTTTTCATGCATAAGCCTCTTTTTTTGGTCTACTGACTCTTTTTGATCAACCCAACACCCAACCCCAGTGGCCAAATTACAGCCACACCAAGTGAATGCAACACCTGGCTGTCCTCGAGGGACGTCAAAGATTAGGCACCCAACCCGAGTGGGGTTAGGTTGGCAAAGAGGTTCAAGGCTTATTTGTTTGGGAATATTTATCTTTAATGACTGAAATATTGCCCAATTGGGTAGGTTTCAAAACTGCGCAGTTCAAAAACATTGATAAAAATTACATTTTCAATGTTTTAAGCACTTTCTCGTAATCGATGCAAGCTCTATAACTCAAAATCGGCTTCCCTGACCCTGATTTACCCAAAAACACCTTCACCTTCTCACCAGAAGCTTCCCTCATGGCGCGCCCCGTGCTTACGGACAGGACAGGCTCCTCTATTATATATATGGATATGCGGACAGACGGACGCAAAAATGGGGTAACTGCTTAAGCTGGCCTTGGCCGCCCGCCGCTTCGGGCAGGGCGCCAGAGCTCCTCCGGCCTCCGGGCACGGGTGCTACGGCCCCTACGCTTCGCCTAGCATGCTTCGCATGCTAGGCTACGCTCCGGGGCCTCCGCACCCATGCCCTACGGCCTCCGGAGCTCTGACTGCCCTGCCCTCCGCGGCAGGCGGCCTTCGGCCGCGCAAAAATTGTGGTTCTTAGGAAGGAAATCTTGAGGGGATAGAATTAAGGTAAGAAAATGGAGGCTAGAGGTGGAAAGGCAGAAACCGATGTAGCAAGCACGCCAGAGGCCGCCATCTGGACGTCGAGCCTGAGCTTGGAGGAAGCGTGCGGCAGCCACGGCCCTCTCCACCAGCGCCGCATCCTCCAGCACCCAGCCGGCCTTGGCCAGCCCACCGATCAGCAGGCCTCCAATTGCCAGAGGATTGAATAGGGATTGAAATGAATGCGGCAGTCGAAACCATTCCAGGCAGTCACCATTTTGTCGTCCAGATGCGGCTTCGGTCGCTTTGCTCGCGCCTCGAACAGGATCTGCCTGCAAATCCTTCCCCATCAACTAGACATTGCAAATTTCTAGGGGAGGCGAAAACTATCGATTTTACCATTATTTTTGCCAAAATTTGTTTTCTTCAAAATAGGAATATAAAAAGACCGCAAAACTTTAAGGACTGCTAAAATGGCCCAAAAAAAGTCAGGCACCTGGCTCGTTCCATGGCCTGGCGAGCTTCCTCGGCGTCCAGGCCCAGCTCAGCCCCAGTCTCTGCCAGCTCCTATCCAGTCAAGAGCAGCGTGACACTCAAAAAGAAGAAGAAAAATGAATAGCCTTGTCAGCGATGAGGACATTGCATCCCGCCAGCTCCCCGTGTGGGTCCCCAGCCGCGTCCACGTTGCCCTGCTCCTCCACGCCCATCTGGGCCATCAGCAGCTCGGCCAAACTTCGCCCGCTGCCCTCCTTCGCTGGCTCACTCAGCAGCTCCGTCAGCTCCTCCAATCCAGTTCCAGTTTCTTTTCGGCAGCGTCAAGGAAGAAGGTCTCTGGTTTATTCTGCATCACATCGGCATGCTTAGGGCTGAGCACGAACTGGATTATTTGACCGAGGAGCATTGCGATGTGATGCAGAATAAATGCAGCTTTAGTGGAGAATGTTGAAAAGAAGCGGCACCTGATGCGTCCAGACGGCAAAGGCGCCCTCCTTCTTGGCCTTGGCGTCTGCTGTGGGCAGGCTGTCCGCGTCTTCGGCGCTGTAGAACCCTCCTTTCTGCAAGCACTCAGCTTGCCTTGATAGGCCACCAAAGACGGGCCACTAAAGATAACCGGATGGGAAAGATCGCGACAGACGTAGGCTGCCACATCGCGCAGCATCTCCTCATAGACTGCCTTTCCGCCACTGATCTGGTAGGTCTGGATCAAAGGAGCAGGGGCGGACTGGTGCTAAAGGAAAGTAATTAATGGCTGCAGCACCTCGGCAATGAGACTCAGCAGCTGGCCCTGGTCGTAGGCCATCTTCTCGAAATGCGGCACATGCCAGCGGGCATCCGTGGAGTAGCGGTGAAAGCCCCCCGCCACCCAGTCGTGAATGCCGCCCGCCCACATCTTCTCCAACGTTTTCTCCACCATCACCAGCGCCACCGCTCCATCCTTCAGTGTTTGCCTTCTCTCCCTTTCAATCCTCACTCCGGGTGAGAGGGAGCCAAAACCTCATGCTCCCTCCTATAGGCTGCGTAGCGGAGCAGGAAGGCGTAGTTGGAAGGCTGCGGGAACTTGGGCGCCCCGCCCAGCCCCCCGAAGCGGGCGTCGAACTCCGCCTTCATCTGCGCATAGCAGCGGTCCAGCACTGCCGGGGAGGCCAGCCCTGAACACCATCGCAGGCCTCTTTAACCTGTCCTCAGGATTGGGGGATGATCAGTAGACCATCAGATGAAGCAGCAGCATTCTTGGCCTCCATCTCAGTGATGGCCGTCTGGAACATGCGGGCCTGGCCCTCCACATCGCCGCGCTTGCGGGACCACTGCTCTGCTATGTAGCTGGAAATATGTTGGAGGATGGGAGGGGTGGGAGAGGATGAGGGAAATGGAGTTGAAGGAGCAGACCGAAGGATGGTGCGAAAGCCGGGGCGCCCGAAGCGATCCTCCGGCGGGAAGTAGGTGCCGCCGGTGATGGGGGCGCCGCTGGGGGTCAGGAAGACGCTCATGGGCCAGCCGCCGCCTCCCGAGGTGGCCTGGATGAAGGTCATGTAGAGCTTGTCCACCTGCAGTGAAAGGGGGGTTGTAAGTTCGAAGGAGGTGAGGGAAGAGGGGAACATCAGGCCGTTCCTCCCGGTCCACTTTGATGGAGACGAAGTGCTCGTTCAGCAGCGCCCCGGTGGCCTCGTCCTCGAACGACTCACGCTCCATCACGTGACACCTGGAAGATGTTTTTTTTATTGATTGGTGGAATTTTTATTGATTGGTGGAATTCTTGGAATATTGCAGGGAATTTTATTTGTTATATATGGTTCTAGCTGTACAGACATTGGTGGTGAGTATACCAGTGGCATGTGGAGTAGCCGACGGAGAGGAAGATGGGCTTGGACTCTGCCTTTGCCTTGTCGAAAGCTTCATTACCCCAGGGGTACCAATCCACTGGATTGCTTTTATGCTGCAAAGCTTTGACGGTGCTTTGGTGCATGATTCTGTAGGAAGCGGAAACCTGCAGAAGATAGGGCGATTTTTCGGCGGCCAAACGATTTTCACGATGATTGCTCCCAGTCGCCATGCCTCTCAATTTTTACGATATTCGGGACATAAATCATTGGCTAGAGCACAACACCAATGCAAAAGCATTGGTTATCCTTCTGAAGTAAGGATAAAGATTTGAACTTTTGGATATATTGATCAGCGTAGTTATAAAAAAACCTGACAGAACGAATAAAGGCTGCCCTCAGATTTCGTGCGGGTGCAAAGACATAGTGCATTCGGCTGATCTTACACTAGGTCCTTAAGCTTGGCTAACTTCTGTTCCCCCTTTCACAACCTGCTTTCCAACTGCGCAGTTTTCTGCTTTCTTCCAGAAACCTAGCTTTTACACTTGTCTTTGTGTGTAGCAGAACTAGACTTTTTAAGCTTATCTGGATATAAGAGCATATGAATAAGCCTAAAATATCGGATAGTATTGTCTTTGATATTCGCAATAAATTTCTAAATGCCACATGATGAATAAATTCTTCTGACACAGAAAAAAACAACATTAGACGAAGACTAGCTCAGATCTATGCAGATATTTGAAAAGGTAAAAATTTAGCACAGGGATATCCGTTTATCGATTCTCAAAAACATTGGCGGAAAATGTGATTTGCCTTGCTCACACGAGATGCTGCCATGTGCGAAGGCAGAGGCATGCGGGTGCATCCAATGCGCAGTCTGCACAAAGCGCAAGCCTTTGCGGTAGAGCGAAAAGGGGGAGAGAGTGTGGAGAATGGGCGACAAGAATGCGCCACGCGATTTTTACTTCGTCATGGTGGGCGAGTTCGACAATCCCATCTTCGAAATGGACTTCTCCTCCGCCTCCAAGAAGAACAAAGACGTTGCCAACCCCTTCCTTCTATTTCTGAAGGGCAGATATTTACTTATAACTCTTGAGGCTCCCGACTATCGGCACCTGAACCAGTTCATCGCCCACGCAGCGCTGGACCTGGTGGACGAGCAGATGATCAACAATCCTAACATGTACCTCAAGGTGTCCAGTTTATGCTATCTAGGAGCACTTTCGCTTTGGAACAGCCAGAAAAACGCATTGAATAGTAAACGCATTGGGATATTTTTAAGAATATATTCCTAAATAAATATATTTTTCATCATCATGGCCATTGATTTGGTTTGGGCAGCTGGAAAAAAATGATTCTTCCATTTTAAGCTGCTTGTTCAGCTGTTTCTAGGCCCCTGCTTCTTTGTAACAGAATGAGAGAGGATAAAATGCAGGTGGTGGACAAGTTCAACGAATGGTTCGTGTCGGCCTTTGTGACTGCGGGGCGATTGCGCCTGCTGATGCTGCACAACGCCAAGTGCGAGGACGGCATCAAGAGTTTCTTCCAGGTGCCTTCACTTTCATTTGAACATCAAATGAAATAATTGTCCATTTGAAGGAGATGTACGAGACCTACATCAAGCTCGTCATGAACCCCTTCTACACTCCGCATACGCCCATCAGATCCCCTGCATTTGAGAAGAAGGCTCAATTCTATGGCAAAAAGTTTCTGACTGGCTGAGTTTTGCTTCTGTGATATGCTGCCCAAATATATTTTTTCTGCAAATGAAGCTAGTAAATATTTTTCCCGCCATAGGACATCGACAACTTTTGCTCAGTAGTTGAAATGTCAAGCCAATTTTCAATTGAAATCCGCAAATTGCCCAAAACCGTGCAAATCCTACCAATCCGTCTTAAAATTCTCATTTTCTGCTCAATATAGGCCTGTCGATTGCTTGCCAGCCGTTAAAAAGTTCATCAGCCGTTAAAAACTTCGTCCAAGCTAACCCATTATCCAAGGATATTTTGGGCTTACCTAACACCCTAAATACGCCACCCGGAGAGGCCTTAACCATGTCCACATTTCTGGAAGCCACAAAGAACCCCACGCCCGGCCTCACCTCTGAGCAGATCGGGGCCTTGGCCGCCCAGTATGCCCAGTACAACGCCTCCTGGCCTCAGCAGCACTACTCCTATCCCCCGCCTACCACCCAGCCTCCTCCTACACAGGCCTCCGTCCTCTACTCCTCTTCTCTCTCTCTCTCCCCTCCTTCTCTATTCTATCTTTAACTTCCAGGCCTCAGACACCAGCTCCATCCTGCCCAAGCCCCCGCCGCCGCCGCCCACCCCGGAGGCCACCCAGGCCAGCTCCTCCTACTCTCAGGCAAGGGCCCGATTTCTATGCTAGGCTCTCTAGAGGCAGGGGGGATTGTAGGAGGATGCTTCGTCGACGACGACGGCCTCTGGCTACGACGCCAGCTATGCGGCCTACGATGCGGGGGCCTACGCCCGCTACTGCGCCGCCTACTACGCCTACTACGCTCAGCACTACCAACAGCAGCAGCAGACGACCACACCCCAGCCAGCCCAGGCCCAGCCACCTCCACAGACGCAGCAAGCACCGCCGCAAACGCCCAGTCAACCGCCGCAAGCTTGCTACCAGGCTCCCCCGGTAGGAATATTTTTTTCTAATCTTTTGTCCACTGGATTGGCCTTGAAAAATCGCCTCTTGGTATCACCTATGTTAATGAATGTTAAAAAATGTGAGGTGGTAGTGTTTGAAGGCAGCAGCTCCTCGTCCCACAGGGCCGATGATTGGACCGGTGCGGCCAGTCTATGCCCAGCGACCGCCAGCCGTCCGGCATCATGTACCATCTCTACACCCTTCTTTCGAGGATGAATTGATTGAGCCAAAAAACATTTTGCAGACCTCCACTCAGGTGACGCCGCAAAAGTTCCACCCTCACTATCCGCCTCCAACTGCCCAGCCCTACAATGTCATATCTTTTTGTCTACAATTGGATCCTTAGCATCTGAAGCTAGGAAATGGGTTTCCAGGAGTCCTACCGACAAGCATCCGCCTCTGCCCCCGCCTACCCAGTGACCAAGGCTGCTCCATTTCCCCCCGCGCCCCCCACCACTGAGCCAGTCTCACTTCACCTATTCCCTCCTCACCCAGGCTTCTAAGATTTCTCACCCACAGCTCGCCCTGCCCAACTTCAACGAGCCTCCTCCCGGTTACCATCCAACGAGAGGTACTCCGATCCAGAAACGCCTCCTACCCACCCCAGAGCCGCCAGAACCCTGCCCGCCTCCGAACAATGTCACTCCACCTGCCACTGCTCCTCAAGAGGTAGATGAAAGGAAGGGTGTTTGAAGGCGGTGGAGGAAGAGGAGTCTGCCCCGGCAGCCAAGAAAGCCATCCCGGTGGCCTTCTACCGCCGCCCCCTGCCAGAATCGGGCACCGATTTCGCAGAGCCCGCCGGGAGGGAGATGCTCAAAAGAGCCATGCTCGCAGGTTCCACTCTTCCCCATTTGTATCCTCGGAGCAGTTTTGGGCGATGTCAAAATGATGGTTCCTTCCTAGCTGGACAGATTGCCTAGAGATGGCCAAAGTTTTGGTTTACACGTAGGCACTGCCAGCTTGTTTGGGGCCCTGCAAACATTTAGACAGCCCCAGTGACTGCTCCCAGAGCCCCTAGCAACTTGTCAGGCACTGCGGAGATCTACTTCAAACTGGCTGCCCATTTCCGTCCACAGCAGGAGCCTGCTTTCACCGGCCTAGCCACTCTAGGTTCTCCAAAACAGCATTCAACTTTCCTCCCCTATTGTCCACAGCAACTGCAGCCATGGTGCTGAACGGCCTGAGCTGCGATCCCGGCAAGCGCTGGGTGGCCCCTTGGCGCTGGCACCACTACTCCCTCCTCCACGGCTGCCCCCCGCTGGCCAAGGCTCAGCCCAAATTCATTCCACTCTTTATATTTTTTATTGGGCTGGCGCGAGGGAGCAACGCGACCGTCAGCGCCCAGCCCCTCTTTTCGACCCAGGTGTACGTTTTTGGGGTTATTGCTAGATCTTAATTTTGATAAGGCTGCTGCTCGTCATAGAAATCTCCAATCGTTCTAATTCTTTTTTCATTGGAAAGAGCAACATCGATTTAACTATAGTTTATCTTTTGACTTTTGAACAAAACTTTTTATTTTGGTATGAAAAATGCAAAAAACTGTTTGTCCGAACTCCTTCTTCTTCTTCTTCTTCTTCTCCTTCTTCTCCTTCTTCTCCGCATCTATTCAATGGACGATAGTAGGTATTCATTTCTTCCCCCCGCCCCCCGCCCCCAGGTCACTGGGCTTCATAATGCATTTATTTATTGATAAATCTGAAGTTAAACTAAGGTGATATTTGCACCAGTGGTGTAGTGGTTTGAGCGATTGGACAGCTGTTAAACCTGGCAGGTTCGAATCCTTCTCAGGCATTCTTTTTTTATTTTTGTCTGTTTAAAGTTGAGAAAACAACTGGTACCATCGGAAGGCCTAAAATAATACTCTTTTCTCCCAAAAATCGATTTTCCTGAGTAAAAGATAAGAAGATTTCTCAAAAATTTTTAAGTTTGCAAATAGATTTGCAATGCAATATCCGATTTCAAAAAATTTTTGATATATTAATTAATTTTTTTTTGTTTATTATTTATTTATTTATCTAATAAAATATTAGCTAAAAATATAACCAACATTAGAAAATTTATATTTATACATTTTATACTATATTAAAAGTGGAAGAAATATCTGGTACCATCGGCAGGCCAAATGTGGGTCTCTTTTCTCCAAAATTTGCAATTGACTCGAGTACAAAGTAAAGGAAATACATTTTATACTAGTGGAATCTGCTGCGTCATCTGCATTTTGTTTTTGGGCGCGCATGGAAAGAGACAACGATCTGCGCGCCAAAAACAAAATGCAACTGTCCAAGCAGCAGATTCCACTAGTATAAAATGTATTTCCTTTACTTTGTACTCGAGTCAATTGCAAATTTTGGAGAAAAGAGACCCACATTTGGCCTGCCGATGGTACCAGATATAATTATAGTCTATATTTATGTTTTTATAAAGTTTTATGACATTTCAGGTGCTGGAGGAAGGCCTGAGCCTGAAAGAGTTCCTCTGCCTGGCCCAGTGCAACCGGCTCAATACCGACGCTGTTTTTGTGGCCGAAGATGCGAAACCAGGTTTGCCAGTCCTGAGCTGGACGAAGAGAAGCTGAAACCATTTCTTTTCTGCAGATGGGATTGGCCGTTTTCGCGAGGCGCTGAGCTGGAGCGTGTCCAGCGACGATCGGGTCCTCGTCCTGGCCTACGACCGCCGGAAGCTGGGACAAAGTGGCCCCGGTCAGTTGGCCCCTGTGGGAGCCTTCGACGCGGACACGGACATGCTGCTCATACTGGACACCGCCCGCTTCAAGTACCCACCGCACTGGGTCCTTTTCAACCGTCCCCCTCTCATGTACTGGACAGGATTCCCTCCCCACCTCAGGTGGGTGTGGAGGTTGTCTACGAGGCCATGAAGACTCGGGATCAGGATGCCTCCAGAGGCTACGCCACACTCAGCATAGCCGACGACGCGGGGATCCCCAACTGCATCCAAGTTGCCCCCTCCTGCCCTCCTCCTCTCCTCCTAATCCCCCTCTCACCTCCTCTCAGCTGCGCTCAGAAGCCCTGCTCAGCTCCGAGGCCTTGCTTCGCCTGCCCGCCAACCGCTACGAGAACTGGCTGCGGGAGTTCATCGGGCAGTAGGCCTCCTTTTTCTGCCATCCTCTTCCTTCTTCCAATCCGAAGCAAGCGGGCAGGAAAAGGGAGCGAGAGCTGCTGCAAGGCCTGGTGGAGCACGCAGGGCCGCTGGGCGTCTATGCCGTTGCCCAGGAGCTGCTTTGTCAGTCCCGCTATCAGGATGAGGTGCCTCTGCTTTGGCTGGCTCTCAGGTGATGAGGTGGACAAGTGGGGAATTGTCCAGAAGGCGGACGAGGAGGACGAGGCTCGTCTGCGCAGGTGCCGGGCGGATGTGGCCAAGGACCTGGGCGCTATTCGGGTTCCCCCTGCCCCTGCCTTTGTTCCTGAAGACTTGCAGGGATAAGCTAGGATTGAAGGATGAAGGTCTGGTGAGCTGTCTGGGTCGTCTAGGCCTGGACTCCTGTCCGCTGGAAGGGCTGGCCATTGGGCTGGCCTGGCCACTCAAAGAGCGCTCCTTCAAGAAAGGTTTGGCTCTGGGGGGCTGAAGGAGGAGGACGTAGGAGAAACCGATGCAGGCTCCATCGGATGGGCTCTAGGCGGACTGTTGGCGGGCAGGCAGCTGAGCGCAGCCACGGCAGCAGAGCTGGCCGCCCTTCGCTCCCAGCTGGCCATCCTACTGCGACAGAGAGATGACTAGCCTTTGGAGGCGTTTTGGGGAATTATTGAATTTATTGATTTATTTGAAGCATTGTGAATGTGATTTTGCGAGGCCAGGAATTTTGGCTGCCCATCCCATCGTGGCATGGAGTCATAATTGATAATGCCCTATCAAAGGCTATGCGGTTTACTGTTGCAGCAAATGAGCTGAATGAAAATCAGATATAATTAAAAAATAAACAATGCGATTGATTCAATTTCCAGAAATGCGTTTTTCAATGGAAGATTTGGCGCAAATATGAGACTAAAGCGCAAAATAAGTTAAGGCCGATGTCTTGTTCAATTTCATATGATTTTTAGCTGTTATGGTCTATTTTTCCACATTCAACGTGCCAAATTTGTCCTTTGTTTCTCCGTAAATATCCGGAAGCCTATGAAATTAGCATTTATTTGAATGTCAACAACGAAAAATGATACAGTGTTATGGGCGGCATATGGAATGAAAAATAAGGCAATAGTAAAAGAAAAAAGTATCAGAAGTATAAGCAAAAACACACTCTAATATTTTTATATATGGAAGAATTAGGAAAGATATTTTGATATATGGAAGAATGGGAAACTAGACGAGTTGGGCGAGACGGGATTGCGGATGGTCGGGACCCAGCGTGAAAAACAACATTTCTTTTGCTTCTTTCAAATACCTTTTTCCCAGGGTTTTCTGGCCGTTTCTGGAAATCAATGATCCTTTTTTGGGATATTTCAAAAGATCAAATGGATAAAAAAAGGATGGATAAAATTGGAAAAAAAATTACAGTTTTATGGCCAGAATTGTGTTTTGCATAAAACCTTACCGATTGGGGTCCAAAGTCAAAGCAAATTACCAATGGAAACGGCTAAAAATCAATTTTAGTTGTTGAAACATTAGGCTGCTGTGTTTGGGCAAAATTGCAACAAAGTTTTAATTGTTGGCCAGGTTCGTGTTCAGCATCAAAATTTGCATAATGGTGCTAAATAATAGAGTCAATTTTCTAATAATAAACCCTACTCATTTTTTGGGCATTGAAACATTAGATAACTGGGTTATAATTTGAGACCAAATTATTTCTGCTGAGCTCCCAAAGCAGGCAAATAGGAGGCAATAAGAAGGCTCATCAAAAAAACTGCCTAAAATTCAAGGACCCTCCCATGGGTAGTTTCATGTCACCACCATATTGCCCTACCCAAATCTGTCATTGTGAAAAGAAGCAAAGTTAAACAGCAAGAGCACATGCTTAGTTCTGACGCCATTGAATGGTTTTAGTGCTGAGCAGGGTAAATATCCAAAGAAACAAGTCTAAAATATGGTTTGATTGCATACTAAGACAAGCCCCCACAGGGGCCAACTTTTGGGACCCCCAGGGGGCCCACCTTTTGGGATCCCCAGGGGGTCCAGCTTTTGGGACCCCCAGGGGGGCCAACTTTTGGGACCCCCAGGGGGGCCTTCTAAGGGCCGCATACATTCCTGAGATCTTCCTATAATATATTTAAATTTCAGCAAAAAAAAGTTTGTCCAATCCGTTGAGATTTCGCCATTTCTCAACATACCTCATTTTCCAATATTTCTACCCAAAAAAGTAATGTTTCAAATGCTTTGGGACTTGTTCCACCCCTCCAGATCTTCCTAAAATTTTATTACCTTTCAGGAAAAAAAATTTGTCCCAATCCATTGAGAATTCACCATTTCTCAGCATACCCCATTTTTAACCTTTCTACCCAAAAATGTTAAGTTTCAAATGCTCAAATTCTGTGTCTACCCCTCCATATCTTCCTAAACTAGCAGTACCTTTCAGGAAAAAAAGTTTGTCAATATCCATTGAGAATTCAGAGCCAAGGCCCTCTTTTTGACACAGATGTCATTTAGGAGCTTTAATTGTTTTCTGTCTATATTATGTAAGAGGGGGGTCTAGGACTAAAGTGCCACTGACTAAAGAGCCCCAGGCTAAAGTGCCCCGGATTAAAGTGCCACCGGACTAAAGTCCCACCAAACTATTGTGCCACCGGACTAAAGTGCCACCGGACTAGAGTGCCACCAGACTAAAGTGCCACCGGACTAAAGTGCCCAAGACTATTGTGCCACCAATGTTTTTAAACACTTGTCTATAAGGCAATTTCAAGATATTGCCAAGTTTATGTGCTACCAATGCATGTATTTGCCAGTAAAGGAGCAGTAGCCAAGCATAATCTTTCAATTTGTGATGAAAAAAACGTGGTAGATCACAATCGCTTTTTGTCTGAAGGTAGATTGGTGAAGTAGGTAAAATGGGCAACTGTGGCAACTGTTGCAGCGCCATCGTGTTCATAGCCATGAACTGCCAGGGGTCCTGTTGCTCTGCTCTTCCCTCCATCTCCATACCTCCTCCTCCCAGCAGTGGAGGTTGAGGAGGGATGTTTTGAGGCGGGAGTAGGGGTTGAAGAGGGTGGACGGTTTCCTGGCTGCTGATGGACGTGAGGACGGATGGCGAGGTCGTCAGCTTCAGACTGAAACTGTCAAGGAGGGGTGGGCGCAAGATGATGAGGTCCAGCACACACCAGCATGAACTGGTCCAGTTCCCATCCAGCTTCTGGAAGCCCTTGGCCTGCCTCAGCAGCGATGACATCGCCTCCTTGATGCACAACTAGGGCTCCAGCCTGGAGGTCCTGTGCAACCTCATGTCCTTCTCCTTCTTCCACCCAGTAGTCCTCCTGCCAGTCCAGGCCTTGCTCATGCATCAGGTCTTGAATGCTGTTGTGCCAGGTCATGCAAGTGTGGAAGTGCCTGGGCTCACCAAAGAGCTGGTGGTGGAGTTTGCTGCCTCTGCTCTGGGAGAGGAAGTGGAGGTAGGCAGAGTCCAAGTGGACTTGCCTCCCCCTTCCCCCCTCCTGTGTCTCCTCCAGGGGGTGCATCGTGGCATCCATGGCCTCAGTGCCCTCCATGGCATGGGTGGCAGTCACAGCAGATGCCATGGATACATCGGCGGGGGTGGCGGTTGCCATGGAGGCATCCCTGGAAGGGGTAGATGAGGGGGAGCAGGAGTTGGATGACAACTGGACTGTGGGGCCACTGTTCCTGGAGGGGCCTGAAGTGCCATGGGGCCTGGGGGACCCGTCCCTGGACCTGGAGGGATGGGATGCCGGAGATGGGAAGGGGACTGTCTCTGGCACCGCTGAAAAGGGCAGCAGTGCTGGCAGGCCTGGAATTCCTTCAATGGCCCTGGGGGTCAAAGCAAGGATGCCTGAAAATGAAGGGGTTCTGGGGAGGCTGGCCTAGGGTGTTTCCTCTTCCCATTTGCATTGGATGATTGATGGGGGAAGCTGGATAGCTGGGTGTTCCAGAATGGTAGGATGGTGGCAGCAAGAAGAGATGAGGGGGAGGCAGCCAGAGATTGGGCGGGAAAGGGACAGGTGCTCCTATCTTGCCTCTCTGCGCCAGCTGTCTGTACTGCCGCTGCACCACTGCAAGAGAGGGGCCTTGCAGGCTCCGATGTCCATCCTGATAGCTGATGGCCAGTTGTGGCCGCTGGATCTGTGAAGGGGAGCTATGAGGGCAAATCGGAGGACTTCCATATGCCATCGTTGGGGGCATTGATAGGCCTGCGTGAGGTATTGGAGGGCAGGTAAGATGTCCAGGTGGATGCTGAACCAGGGCTTGTCTGCCGTCATGTTGTCCTTGGCCTCCCAGAAGACAAGCAGGAGGCGGTGTTTGGCCGACAGTTGCCAGAGTGCCTAGTGGATGCAAAGCGACTGCTCTTTCACCCTGCTGGCATAGAGGTGAAGTTGCAGGGAGGGCAAGCTGGTGATCTTCATGGCTGCAGGGTTGTGTCACTCCTGTGCCGTGAAACAGTGCAAGTGTCTACCTCATAGGCCACTCTGCCTGCCTCTTCCATCACTGCTTCCAAGGCATCTATTCTATCTTCTCAGCCAGCTGAGCCATGTGGATGGTGACCTGTTGGTGTTCTTTGGTCCTGGGGTCCAAGGAATCCAGGTGGTCCCTCAGGTTGTAGAGCTCAAATGTCACCTGCAAGTACTCCTCCAATATTTTCTCATAGGCCAACACCTTGTCCTGAGACTCCTGTGGTGTGGCTGAGGAGTCTCCTGGTGAGTCCATGGGAGGGGCGGGTTTCTGAGCCTCTGTCCACTGAGGTCCCTGTCCAGGACCTCCTGCTGCCGCTCCTTGCTTGGGCGGACTTCCTCCTCCAGCCTGCCTTCCTTGGGCAGCCTCTCCTCCAGCTTCTCCTCCTGAGTTCACAGTCACCAGTGACTGCTCCCTACTGGCTGGCGAGAGTTTTGAGGAGATTTCCTTGTAGGCGATGAGGCACTGGTCTTCCAGCCCCTTAGCTAGCTCCATGCCCAGGACCTGGCCTGCTGCCTTGCAGTAGCTGGTGATGGTGGAGCATTCAAAGGTGCCCTGAACAATGAGCTGAACCATCAGGTTCTGCCAAGTGTAGCCCTCTCATTGGGCACATTGGCAACAGCAGTAGTGGGCACCTTGATGCACAAGTGTGGTGTTGAGGCACTTGATGCCAGCTTTGTGGTCTCCTAGGAGTCCACTGGTCGCTGCATCCATTGTGCAGGGTGCACACAAGGGTTGCATGCACTCCCTGCACTGGACAACCAATTTGCTTGGAATTGGCTTTTCGCATCTTCCACACTTGAGCTCTTCTTTGCTCTGCATTTCCACTTAAAGGTTCATTTCTTAGCAAAAGTGGCAGTGTGGAAGGAATGAGTGTTCCTAACATGCCTACAGCTCAGGCTCAGTCTCTCTATCCTCTCTGCATTTGGGATTGTTTGGGGGTGCTCTCTCTCTCATTTCTCTCTCTTTTGGGTTTTTTACTTGATTGAGATGACTTGTTAGTCCATCAATTGTGTGGTGAGTAGCAATTTGATGATTGTTGGTTTGTGAGGAGGCAAGGATTGGAGGCTATATTTTTCTAAACCAGCAGACTAGCACTCTACACTAAGCAGCACTACTGGTGAGTAAAGGAGTGCAGGCACTACAACAGAGCTTCCTGCATGCTAAGGAAGGGGAGGTTTGGGGCGTAGGAAGGAGGGGGGAGCATAGAAGGCACTGGTCCTGACCAGACATCCTCTGGCCTCAGCCTGTCTGCCTTCCAGGAGGGGCTCCACCGCCTCTCCAGCCTCAGGGACCAAGGGTGGCTTTGGCTTTGTCCCCTGTGGGCCTTGTCCAAGTGCCTGCTTGATGAAGCAGTTCCATGGGTGGGGGCGAGCTTCAAGATGGAGCCTCTTTCAAGATGCAGAAGAGTTGAAGGTGCAGTGTAGAGGTGCAAGGCTGGTGCAAGGATAGGTGTGCACTCTGCCTCCCTCCAGCCTTTCGCCCCCCCTCCCTCACTACCTCCCTCCGCGCACTGTGCCATGGCACTGCGCCCAGCTTCATCGGTCCTGGATATATTCCCCATATCTCCCGCAGAGTCATCCCCTCCCTCCTTCAAATTCGGCCCCTTCAACTGAAAAAGCCAGTTCATGTCGCCTCTGCCAACTTTGCCTGCTCCAGCTGTCACCTTTTGGCCATCAGAAGCTTGGCGCTATTTCCACCACTGTCTGCGACCACCCAAGGTCTGTCTGGGTCCGCTCTAGGTCAGCCTCTGCTCCCGCTCCACTCCCCCCATGGCGCCCTTTCCAGCTTCAGCAGCCCATCCCCTTCTCTACTCCTTTTGTTTGCCTCCTACATCCTCCGCAACCCCTCTTTCCCCCACGGAAGGTGCTTCTGAAGGAGAGGGGCAGGCCTTGCACTCTGCCTGTACACCCTACGGTTTGTCCGCCAAGGGAGCCACAGCTAACGGCCCTGAAACCAGGCATCAGCCTGCGGCCTCAGTTGCGCCTTCCTCCTCCCCCACTCTCCTGCAACACTGGCCCCTCAGCTTTGCCCCCTCGACCACACGCTTCAAGAGGCAGTCATGAGGGGTCGACTCGTCTGCTACAGCAGCCTGCTCTGAGCCCTCAGGGACTGCCCTCCCCCTCCTCTGACACCCTCGCCGATACTGAATACTGAATCGAATGTTTCCTATGCTTAAGCATAGGATCTCCCAGGCTTCAACAAATATTTCTCTGTAGCAGCTGAACGGCTAAGAATTGCATGAAAGACTTGAGTTTTTTTGTTCACAATTCATATATAACTGGTACCATCGGCAGGCCAAATGTGGGGCTCTTTTCTCCAAAATTTGCAATTGCCTCGAGAAAAAAGTCAAGGAAATACATTTCCTACTAGTGGAATCTGCTGCTTGGACACTTGCATTTTGTTTTTGGCGCGCAGTTCAGTGTCTCTTTCCATGCGCGCCCAAAAAACAAAATGCAGATGACGCAGCAGATTCCACTAGTAGGAAATGTATTTCCTTGACTTTTTTCTCGAGGCAATTGCAAATTTTGGAGAAAAGAGCCCCACATTTGGCCTGCCGATGGTACCAGTTATTTCTTCCACTTTTAATATAGGATAAAATGTATAAATACAAATTGTATTTATATTGTTGATTATATGTTGAAATTAAAATTTTATTCAATATATAAAAAATTGTAGAAAAAAAACTTGTTTAAAAAATATGACGAAAAGAAAATATTCGAAATTGAAAAATACAATGCAAAATTATTGGCAAAACTTATTTTACAGGAATTTTCTTGACTTATACTCCGGGCAGTCGATTTTTGGAAGAAAAAAGCATTAATTTTGGCCTGGCGATGGTACAATTTGTTTTCTCAACTTCAAAGAAACAAAAATAAAAATGAATTTTTGAGAAAGATTCGAACCTTCGAATTTCATCCATATGCACAATCGCTTTCACCACTACACCACTGGTCCGCATGACTCATTGCGTAAATGAAGAGCTAAAATTAAATAAATACTTGGGGCCCAGGGTCCCGGGGAAGGGGATGGGGGGAAGAAATGAATACCTACTATCGTCCATTGAATAGATGCGGAGGAGAAGGAGAAGGAGAAGGAGAAGGAGAAGGAGAAGGAGAAGGAGAAGGAGAAGGAGAAGGAGGAGTTCGGACACATGGTTTTTTGCATTTTTCATGGGAAAATAATTCGTTTTATGCAAAAGTCAAAAAAGAAACTATAGTCAATTCGATGTTGCTCTTTCCAGTGCAAAAAGAATCAGAAAGATTGAAGCTGCCTGTGAGGCGCTAAAGCCTTATCAAAATTAAGATCTAGCAATAACCCTCAAAACATACACCTGGGTCGAAAAGAGGGGCTGGGCGCTGACACTTCGCTAACGCTCGCTCGCGCCAGCCCAATGCTGGTTCTAAATCTGTGCCTATCTTTGAAGTTGGTTGAGAAACCACAGACTTACCCTTTTAAGGAATGAATTTTCATGCATTCACAGAAGAGGGCAAAAGGGCAAGTCCGTGGTCTCTTACCCGATTTCAAAAGTAAGCACAGATTTGGAATGGCAACATATGATTGGTGAACAAAAAAACTTAAGTTGTCTGTTCAAATCTTAACAATTCAGCTGCTAGCACCACAAACTTATCGATGCTCTTTGTTGTATGCATGAAAATTCATTCCTTAAAAGGGTAAGTCTGTGGTTTCTCAACCAACTTCAAAGATAGGCACAGATTTAGAACCAGCATATATGAATTGTGAACAAAAAAACTCAAGTCTTTCGTGCAATTCTTAGCCGTTCAGCTGCTACAGAGAAATATTTGTTGAAGCCTGGGAGATCCTATGCTTAAGAGGCACTTTTTGAGAGCAGTTAGAATCGACCGGTACTTAATTTTTTTACCCCTCTTTTTTATTGCAGATTATGAATCTCCATACATTTTTATGTAACTCCACCAATTTGGGGCGAAAAATACGCAAAATTGAGTCCACAACAGCATCAAACATAAAGGGAGGTCGAAATTTTGCCAATTTTTGCGTTTCACAGAGTTTTGTTCACATAACTGACCGTTTCAACTCTGTTTTACATATTTTTACAGACATTATGGGTATCGATCGAATCCTTAGAGTCCTAGCAATGCAGCTATGGCAATAGTTTGGCAGAATAAATGAATTCAGGCACAAACATTGTGCTTATGTGATCATTTTTCGAAAATTCAAATTTTCCATTTCTACAAAAAATCATCATTATCGCGTAAAAAATGACTAACATTCGCCCAAGCGACTATCATTTTTGCATTTTTCACAAAATTTTGGTTTAGAAACAGCTGAGAAAAGTGGCAAAAAGGGGTGAGCAGAATGAACTACAGGCACATTTTGGTGTCACAGTCCAGATTGGCCCTATGTTAAAACATAGGACGCTTTTGCTAGTTTTAATTTTTGGCACGAAAAAACTTCCTGCTCATCAGATAAACAATATTTCTTAATTTCCTTTTGTGAGCTTATTACACTAGGCCTTGTTCAAGTTTTTACCATGAAAAATATATGAGTTTCCTTTGAAATTTTTAAAAGACGATCTAGAGATTGAGGCAAGTCAAGAATTGGCCCTATGTTATAACATAGGCAAAAAGTGACCAAAAAATTTATTGTCTTGTATTTTGATTTCTATGCCCTAAATCAATACTCCAGCCTCAAATACACCTGAATATATCATTTTCTTGGCCAGTTTTGATGTATTTTCAATTTTGAGTACAGTGCATGTTTTGACTAGCTCAACCCAAAAATGACCAAAAAATCGCAAGCTACAAAAATAAAAATACATCAAAACTGGCCATGAAAATGATATATTCAGGTGTATTTGAGGCTGGAGTATTGATTTAGGGCATAGAAATCAAAATACAAGACAACAATTTTTTTGGTCACTTTTTGCCTATGTTATAACATAGGGCCAATTCTTGACTTGCCTCAATCTCTAGATCGTCTTTTTAAAATTTCAAAGGAAACTTATATATTTTTCATCGTAAAAACTTGGACAAGGCCTAGTGTAATAAGCTCACAAAAGGAAATTAAGAAATATTGATTATCTGATGAGCAGGAAGTTTTTTCGTGCCAAAAATTAAAACTAGCAAAAGCGTCCTATGTTTTAACATAGGGCCAATCTGGACTGTGACAACAAAATGTGCCTGTAGTTCATTCTGCTCACCCCTTTTTGCCACTTTTCTCAGCTGTTTCTAAACCAAAATTTTGTGAAAAATGCAAAAATGATAGTCGCTTGAGCGAATGTTAGACATTTTTTAACGCGAAAATGATGATTTTTTGTAAAAATGGAAAATTTGAATTTTTGAAAATTGATCACATAAGCACAATGTTTGTGCCTGAATTCCATTTTTCTGCCAAACTATTGCCATAGCTGCATTGCTAAGACTCTAAGGATTCGATCGATACCCATAATGTCTGTAAAAATATGTAAAACAGAGTTGAAACGGACAGTTATGTGAACAAAACTCTGTGAAACGCAAAAATTGGCAAAATTTGGACCTCCCTTCATGTTTGATGCTGTTGTGGACTCAATTTTGCGTATTTTTCGCCCAAAATTGGTGGAGTTACATAAAAATGTATGGAAATTCAGAATCTGCAATAAAAAAGGGGTGTAAAAAAAATTAGTTCCGGCCCCTTTTATAGAATTCGCAATTCTACCAAAAACTCCCTCTTAAGAGAGCTTTTGTGAGAGGTTGAAAAGTGGGACGGACAAAAATTTTTACCCCCCTTTTTTATATTTTTTTATGAAAAGTAGACATGTTTCTAAGACTTTTGGTAGAGTATGACTGTTCAAAACTCAAAATTCGATTTTTGGCGAATTTTTGAATGTAAAAAAATGGCCGATTTTTTAATCATCTATTGCTCACGATCTGCTCAACGGATTTTAATGATTCGACCACCAATCGAACCGTCTCAATGAGAAGAATATTTTGTTTTTTTTGTTCATTTCTCTACGATCTGTTCCTGCCGACTTATTCACAAAAAATCAGTTTTTCAGTTTTCAAAATTTCAAAAAATTTATAATTTCTAAGTAAAAATTTCATTTGCGCCGGACGAGACCCAAATTTTCTGAAATTTCAAGTAATTTTACATATTTGTACCAATCTACAACTTTGAAAGCCTTGGACCATCAGAGATATTTGAGGTTAAAAATTTGCATTCTCATATTGGCCCTATGTTATAGCATAGGCAAAAAATGAGCAAAAAATTTTTTGTCTCTGAATACCAATTTTTTGGCTCAAAAAATTTCTTTTAACCCGTATCCATCTAGCTGTGTTGTTTTTAGCTTCACTTTTGACATTTGAGTGTGAAAATAATGATATGGTTTTTCCCTATGCTGTAGAATAGACAGTGTTGTAGCATATGAAAAGTTGCAGTCAAAATTATTGCACTCAAAGGTCAAAAGTGAAGCTAAAAACAACACAGCTAGATGGATACGGGTTAAAAGAAATTTATTGAGCCAAAAAATTGGTATTCAGAGACAAAAAAATTTTTGCTCATTTTTTGCCTATGCTATAACATAGGGCCAATATGAGAATGCAAATTTTTAACCTCAAATATCTCTGATGGTCCAAGGCTTTCAAAGTTGTTGATTAGTAGAAATATGTAAAATTACCTGACATTTCAGAAAAATTGGGTCTCGTCCGGCGCAAATGAAATTTTTACTTAGAAATTATAAATTTTTTGAAATTTTGAAAACTGAAAAACTGATTTTTTTGTGAATAACTCGGCAGGAACAGATCGTAGAGAAATGAACAAAAAAACAAAATATTCTTCTCATTGTGACGGTTCGATTGGTGGTCGAATCATTAAAATCCGTTGAGCAGATCGTGAGCAATAGATGATTAAAAAATCGGCCATTTTTTTACATTCAAAAATTCGCCAAAAATCGAATTTTGAGTTTTGAAAATCATACTCTACCAAAAGTCTTAGAAACATGTCTACTTTTCATAAAAAATATAAAAAAGGGGGGTAAAAATTTTTGTCCGTCCCTCTATTTCAAACTTTTGACCTTCTCAGAAAAGCACTCTTAAGCATAGGAAACATTCGATTCAGTATTGACCCATTTTAAACTAAAACAAAAGAAACCAATGTGGCAGTAGTGTGTATAGGACCCTAACGAAGGTATTTAGGCAGAAAAAATAGAAATCTGAGACAAAAAATTTTTTCTGGATATTTTGCCTATGCTTTAACATACGCCAAATGTTGAGTACAAATTTTCAATCAAAAATATCCAGATTGTTTCAAACCAAAAACCAACGTGTTTTATATCAAAATGACCGCAAGAAACTGAATTTTAACGTAGTAACATTGCCGTGCTTGACTTTTTTGACTGGTTGGAGTAATCAGTTTTTTTGTGCCAAAATTGAAAAACCAAAATTTTAGTTTTTTCGATTTCGCGATTTTTTGAGCAATTTATGTCAGAATTGAAGTACACCACCTTTTTTGTCTCCAAATTACCTTTCGATTGATATATAATAGTCTACATTTGTCTAAAATTTCTAAAACAAAATTTTTCAAAAACTGAAATTGCAGGTTTCAAAGGCCAAAAAAAGTGCATGTTACAAAAGCGACCATATCAGGCCAACCAATCCGTTTTTCGGGAAACGGCTGGGGCACAGAGATGAGAACTAAATTGCCTTGGATTGTGGCACAAAATCACTCGAATCGGTGAACCTTCATTTTTCAAATCTGGAATCCCACATTTTGAGCCTATCGAATTCCGCCTCTTAAGCATCATGTTCACCATCGGAGCCACCACACTTTTTCATTTATTCTTCTTCATGGTTATCAACATTAGAACTGAACTGGACTGGGCTGGCGAGGCTTGGAGGGGCCTGATAAATAGGGGATGATAAGAGGCAGATGGACAAAGTCCAAATGACATAGCTGGAGCAGCACATTGGAGCAATTGTTTTTTTGGGAGAAGAGAGCTTACTTTCGGTTTGCCGATGGTACAATTTATAAGATATATGCAGAATGATGGACAAAAAATTGGGTAACAGCTTAAGCGGGCCCTGACTTCCGTAGCATGCGGCCTTCAGCCACGCAAAAATGCAAAAATCTCAGAAGCAGATTCCACTAACAGTAAATTTATTTCTTTTGTATTTCTTTAGGGAGAAAACTGCGCCACGTTTTGCTTATGGAAGCCAAGCCAACCAAGTGGATTTGAGTTAAATTGCAGAATAAGAAAGGTATGATATTCATTGAAAATATACAAAGTTCGAAGGGTGAGTGATGCTAGTGGGTTTCTCAGAAATAAGGTGAGAGAGAAGGAGATAAACCTGTGAAGGTGGTTGAGCCAAAAATTGCGTACAGTGTTGATCTTCTTGGCCGAATGTTTGTTCATCTCTAGCTCACCCAGCTCGGAAAGCAGATACAGGCCCATTGCTGCCAGTATTCGACGGTTGCCAATACGATTTTGTTCCAGCGGTGCCTAATTTCAATTAATTTAATAAATTTAATTTAGCTATGTAGCTAGGTTGCTATGTAAAATTATTATAAATGGTACCATCGTCAAGCCAAAAGCAAGCTCTTTTCTCCCAAATTATCAGTTGACCCGAGTGTAAAGCTAAGGAAATTTCCCTACTACTAGTGGAATCTGCTTGTGGGGCATTTGCATTTTGTTTTCGCGCGCAGTTAAATAACTCTTTTCATGCGCATTCAAACCAAATACAGGTGACACAGCAGATTCCACTAGTAGTAGGAAAATTTGCTTAGCTTTACACTCGGGTCAACTGATAATTTGGGATAAAAGAGCTTACTTTTGGCTTGACGATGGTATTATTTATTTCTTCAACTTTAAACATGCAAAAATAAAATTGTGTTAATTTGTGTTCTTTTTTTAAGCTGTTGGTTATATACTTGGTAAAAATTTTATTAGATAAATAAATTAAAAACAAATAAATGAATTTATTAAAAAATTATAACAAAAAAAAAGTTTCGAAAAATAAAAATACAATGAAAATTTATTGGCAAACTGAAAAAAAATTGGGAAATTTTCTTGGCTTAATGCTGCCGATGGTACCAGTTATTCCTCAACTTTAAATATTCTAAAATTAAAAAGAAAGCCTCAGAAGGATTCAAACCTGCCAATTTCATCCATCTGTCCCATCGTTTACACCTATACACCAATGGTACCTGTGGCTCATTAGTCTAACTGAAGACTTACGAACAAATAATTAAGACAGCCGTTTTGATAGGTTTGAGAATCGGTGGCACAAAAATTTTTGACCCCCTATTTTTATGATTGAATCTGAAAAAGGGATTAATTTTATACCAAGAGTTAAATGCTACAGCATGAGAAGCTTATGAATTTTTGAGCATCAAAAAGAATTAGACAAGTTTTAACACAATCGTGATTTATTTTGATTTGAATTGAGCATATAAATTTTGACATATCCATTTCATTGATTTTGCCCATCTAAAAACTCCACTGGTAATTCATAAGCAGGCAGCAATTTTGGCCTAAGGAGCACAAAAACTTTAGAAAAAGTAATATAAATAAAAATAACAAAGAAATAAAGTAAAAATGTGATAAAATGCAATAAATTTAAATCAACAAAAAAAATTTTGTTGAAATTTTTGACCGCGGAGCGGCCCGAAGGGCCGCTCCGCGGTCTATAGAGGTTACTAAACTTTTGTCCTCATGTGTATATATATATATATATATGTATAGGTATCTGGAAATGCTGTCCACGGGCGAATTCTCAACGGATTTGGACAAACTTTTTTTTTCCTGAAAGGTAATGCTATTTTAGGAAGATCTGGAGGGGTGGAACTGGTCCCGGAGCATTTGAAACATTACTTTTTTGGGTAGAAAGTTTGAAAAATGGGGTATGTTGAGAAATGGCGAATTCTCAACGGATTTGGACAAACTTTTTTTTTGCTGAAAGGTAATAACATTTTAGGAAATTCTGGAGGGGTGGAACTGGTCCCGGGGCATATGAAACATTACTTTTTTGGGTAGAAATTTTTAAAAATGGGGTATGTTAAGAAATGGCGAATTCTCAACGGATTTGGACAAACTTTTTTTTTGCTGAAAGGTAATAACATTTTAGGAAGATCTGGAGGGGTGGAACTGGTCCCGGAGCATTTGAAACATTACTTTTTTGGGTAGAAAGTTTGAAAAATGGGGTATGTTGAGAAATGGCGAATTCTCAACGGATTTGGACAAACTTTTTTTTTGCTGAAAGGTAATAACATTTTAGGAAATTCTGGAGGGGTGGAACTGGTCCCGGGGCATATGAAACATTACTTTTTTGGGTAGAAATTTTTAAAAATGGGGAATGTTGAGAAATGGCGAATTCTCAATGGTTTTGGACAAAGTTTTTTTGCGTAAAGGTAATAAAATTTTATGAATATCTGGAGGGGTGAACCTGGTCCCAAAGCATTTAAAACTTTACTTTTCTGGGTAGAAAATTGGAAAATTGCAATATGCGGTTTTTGCACTGTAGTACCTGAAGTCTTGAGAATTGCACAGAATAGTTGATTTTTTGTTCACTATATGTCGATTCTATATCTGTGCTTAGTTTTGAAATTGGTTGAGAAACCACAGACTTGATTTTTGATTTACAAAGTATCATATAAAGGATGCGCTCCGCGGTCACCTATTGCGCTTTGCGTCATATACTTGTTGAGATAAGAAACTACAATTTATTTTTTGCGCGGCCGAAGGCCGCCTGCCGCGGAGGGCAGGGCAGTCAGAGCTCCGTAGGCCGGAGGGCATGGGTGCGGAGGCCCCGGAGCGTAGCCTAGCATGCGAAGCATGCTAGGCGAAGCGTAGGGGCCGTAGATTTTGAGGGGAACATTTTGAGGGGAACAGCTGGGAAATTGCTTAAAATGTTGAAAATGTAACTTTTATCAATGTTTTGGAACTGCGCAGTTTTGAAAGCTACCCAATTGGGCAAAATTTCAGCCATTACACATAAATTTTCTTGGCATTTGGCAAACCAGTGTACCTAATTGGTTGGATGCCTACTGTTTGATGTCCCTCGAGGACCGCTAGGTGTTTGCTCCTGCATTCATTTGGTGTGGCTGTAATTTGGCCACTGGGTGGGGGATCCATAAAATAGTCAATTGACCACAAAAGAGGCTAAAGCATGAAAAATGCTGAGCACCCGTGTAGCGGGACCCATGCAGCCCAAATACATTCCTTCAATCCATTTGCCTTCTTCTATCACCAGATGCCCCCCAAGCCGTTTCCCCTTTTTAACCGTTTGGCCTTCCCCATTCATTTGCAAGTTCAGTGCTAGACTAATCCCTGTTATCAAATTAAACGTAAACGTATTTAAACGTATTTAATGCATCAAAACTTTTTTCCGATTCCAATTTATCCAATTACCCCTCCCCCAAAATGAAAACTTATCCGATTTCCCCCCGCGCCAAATGAAAACTTATATATTTTCTCCCCCCAAATGAAATCTTATCCAACTATCCAAAATCGCGTTGGGGGATAGTGGGAGAAACATGAAATAAACTGCATTAAAACTCCTTACTGTAGCCGGCTTTTGCACCAATATAATTTGAAATTTTGGTCATCAGTAATTTATGTAGCTGCTTCCTTATAGTCGCCGTAGGCGACGGCGAAGCTCAACCTAGTCCATATATATAATGACAGAGCCTGTCCTGTGGGTGGACACGGCGGGCGCCACGAGAGAAGCTTCCTGTGAGGAGGTACAAGTGTTTTTGGATAAATCAGGGTCGGGGAAGCCGATTTTGAGGGGAAGGGCTTGCACCGATCACGGGAAAGTGTTTAAAACATTGAAAATGTGAGTTTTATCAATGTTTTTGAACTGCGCAGATTTGAGAAGCTACCCAAACTGGCCAGATTTCAGTGATTCATCATATCTTTCCATGCAGTTCGGTTAACCAGACTATTTAGCAGGCAACCTTACCTTATTTAGGTCGGGTGCCTCAATTTTTGATGATCCTTGAGGACAGCCAGGTGTTGCTTTCACTTGGTGTGGCTGTAATTTGGCCACTGGGTATGGTGAGAGTCGGTAAACCAAAAAAGAGGCTTCTGCATGAAAATAGCTGAGCGCCCGTGTAGCGGGATCCATGCAGCCCAAACCATTCTTGATGTCCCATACAAACCCCCCCTTCCCTTTCCGCCATGAACTAATCAAGCCACAAATCATTGCTTCTGTACTCCATTTAGTCCTACATGTACAAAGCCCTAATCCTTTGGCTCCACTAACCCTAGCCTTCATACAGTAGAAAAACGCCCAAACTCTTAGCCTACTCTCAACAACTTTATTCCAGTGTCCAAACCCTTGCCGGCATGCACCATACATACTCCAATATCTCTTAGTCCCATACCAGCTTGCAAAGAATTGTCTCCATGCCCCATCCAAACTCAAAACTTTCATCATTTAAGTTGCTGTAGCCGATGGTGAAGCTCAACCAGCGATATTTTTATCCACATAAATTGAAATGCTTGGCTTAGAAAACTTCTGTAGCTGGCTCCATATAGTCGCCGTAGGCGACGGCGAAGCTCAACCTAGTCTTATATAATACGCGTGATGCCATTTTAGGAGGGGTCTCGGGGCTCCCTGGATTCCTTACCTATCATGGCATATGATAGCTCTTTGTATCGGTCTTGATGAGTTATTTAAAATTATTTGGGGGGATCCATGCACGGAGAATGTTGAATATATGAAATAATCGAAAACGTGTGCATTTTTGGCATTTTTGGTCCTTTTTTGACTTTGAAACTTCATAAATCCACCATTTTTTAACTTTTTCTGTCGGACTTTTTTTTAAATTAAAGCTATAACAGTTCTGCATAAAATGAATTGGTTATTTTTAAAACTTTCAAATAAATTTTTTGAAAAAAAATGGAGTGACTGATGACAATTTTTTGCTTTCTGGCCTACCCAGGAGTCTGATGTTTTTGAGATGAATTAAGTAATCATTCAAGGCAAGGTTGAATAAGGAGGATCTTGGACAATGTGATGCATTTACTCCTAGAGTATCCTCATGTTTCTCCTAGAGTTGTTTGCTCCTGTGTAGTGACCTAAAGCAGTCTCTGCACAGCCCTTTTTGAAAAATATTATTTTGGAAATCTTCAGAAATCTATTTTCTGAGAAGTTGTATTTTAGCAAGACTTGGGGCATGTTAGCATAACTTCTAACAAAATGTGGGCGCGCGGAGCGCGGCCACTGACCTATATTACTAGTATATATATATATGTGTGTGTCCGAGGCCCGTACTCCTCGGTTTTTCAACGAAATTGGCTGATTTTTTGCATGAAGGTCCGTCTAGGCGGTGCCTCTGGACCATTTTTGGCGCTTGGCGTAATTTTTTGAATTTCGCCCAAAACTCAATTTTTTGATGTTTCAAAATACGAAAAATCATAAATCACTGGTTTTTCAATGAAATTTGCTGAATTTTTGCAGGTACTTCCGGCAAAGTAATATCTTGAAGCTGGCAAAAGGAATTTTTGAAATATTTGTTATTTATCGATTTATTGTCAAAACCCAAAATCTTGATGTTTCAAAAATTTCAACATGCATAAGTCTATGGTTTTTCAATGAAATTAGCTGATTTGTGGAATATACGTCCGAAATAGTAATGTCTTGAAGCTGGTGAGAGAAATATTTGAAATTTTTAGTATTGCTCTATTTATGGTCAAAAACCAAAAAACTTGATGTTTCAAAAATTTGAACATGTATAATTCATGGTTTTTCATTGAGATCGGTTGAATTTTGCCATGAATTTTCATCTAGGTGGTGTCTTGAGGTGAGGCCGCGCATTTTGTTGAAATTTTTGAGATAAGAAACTACAATTTATTTTTAGGTGTGTAAAATGAACAATATCGAAGTCAAATTGATACAAGCAAAGGCAAAATTAAGCTTTCCTGGCATTTGCAATACGATTTATTTTATTGTGAATCATGCTTCAATTCAGTTAAAGCCTACGGTTCCAAAATATTTCTAAAAGTTTTATTAAAAATTAAACTTTCATTATTTTTTAAATTTTTTTAAATAAAAATGATGATAAACAAGAAATAGAATAATATAAATTGCCATAAATTGCCACCTGCTTATGAATGACCAGTGGAGTTTTTAGATGGACAAAATCAATGAAATGGATATGTCAAAATTTATATGCTCAATTCAAATCAAAATAAATCATGATTGTGTTAAAACTTGTCTCTTTCTTTTTGATGCTCAAAACTTCATAACTTTCTCATGCTGCTGTGGTGTCTTCAGCAGGAACGTAGCGGGGATCTCTTTAGTCGAAGGGCACTGATGCAGGGGAATTGGAGCGACATAGGAGGCATATAGACAAGACTGCACTAAACCCTCTTCCGCCCAGCACCATCAGCTCAAGGTCACCGAAACTGGCTTTGGAAATGCCACAGCGCTCCCGGGCGACAAGGAAAAGGTGGAAGGGAATCACACCAGGCATCTAGAGCAGGTAGAGGAACGGGGCCTCAAATCTAGGCTACACGCAGTGCAACAGCTAAAGGGGGTGAGTGGGAAATCATAGCCAGTTCAGAACAGTGGCAGATTGTCTCTTAGGCCGTCGAAAGTGAGTGTCAAGGAAGGTAGATGTCACAATGCAGTGAAGATGGCAGAGAGTGTAAGGGCTGCTCAGGACCGCTGTCGGAGCCAGACTCGCCGGAGCTGATGAGGGAGACCGAGTTCAGGGAACGTGTGGAGCAGAGAAGTGGAGTATCCCAGGCCAACTCATTTCCGCCCAGCACCGCCATCACGTTAATCCAATTCCTCTTCCAGATCGTCATCCAGCCTTGTGTTGTGACTCCACGCAGCCCTCGATTGGCGAAGCCCATCGATGTGTGTTTGTATTCAGGTGTCCGATGTGTGTCTTCCAAGGGCTGACTGTGATGTCGCTGAGGCAGGGGGTTCCCTTAATTGTGCTCCCGCTGCGACGGCCTGGGTGCTAAGACTCCCTCGCCCTAGGATATACTGTGGGTCCGGAGAGGCGAGTCCCCCTTCCGTAGGCCGTCCAGGTTGAGCGATGACAAGGAACCCTGGCCCAGGCCCCTCAAGAACGCCCTGTTGGTGATACAGCAACGGACCCATCAGAACTTGCATTGTTGTCTGTGTGTACCCTTTTATGCTGTCCTTGCGTATATAAGCCAGGCCTTTCTTCCCTTAGTCAGTCAGTCAGCAGATTGTGGAACTGTGAGCCCTGACTCGGGAAACCAGACACGCGTTGTGAACTACTGCTGATAGTCGGAGTGCTGGCAGTGTGTGATAGAGACGGGACCTTATCGTCAACTCTTAAGCAACGAGATCCACCACATGGCAAAGGCCAGTGAGGCCAGGTAAGAGAGTATCATCACAGGAAGTGTGAGATAGATAGGCTTCGGCGGAGTTATGGTGAGGAAAGCCTAGGCTGCAGGAAGCGGCAGAGTGGTTAATCCCAGTGAAGCAGGTTCCACCGGAGGTCAAAACCTTGGAAGATTGCGCATGGTGAAGTGTAACCGAGAGCGGAAGTACAGTCAAAGGTACAGTTGAGGTAGTAACAATGGTTTACAGTTGGCTGTGACAGGTGTCATCTGTGCTACTGCTCTGGGTGTAGCTGGAACAGAGGCGTGGGAACTGTCATCCTTCCTACAGAAGCAGCCAGGCTGTACATGGTAGCAGAGAGTGGTTGCTTTAAGTTGACCTAGGAACCACCACTTCTGCTGCCACTCCGTAGTCAACAAAGACCAGGAGGTAAAACCCAGGGAAGAAGAGTCAAGGCTTGCCGCTGCGAAGTCTTGGACAATGGAGGAGCAGGAGCCACGAGAAGCCCCAGCTCTCCAGAATGGGAACAGATGAGTCGCGACAAGGAGACACCACTCCTTTTGACACCCGCAGAATCTGTACCTGGTGAGAGGTATTAGAGGAAGCCGAGAAGCCCTCTCAGACAATGAGGAGAATCTTGGTTGAGTCTGGAACGCAAGGACTGTGGAACAGGAGCATGCTGCAGGAGCAGAGCACGTGCTGCAGCTGATAGAGGGAGCTGAAGCCAGTCCCAATCTGGCACTGCACCCACTGGTTAGAGAAGAACCATTGCTCGAGCCCTTTCAGGTGCTCAACGATACCCAGCTCTGGAGAGTAGAGCAAAGACTGATAGAGTATCAGCAGGAACACCTCACTAGGTTCAGGAACGAACTTCGCACTGAGGTAAGGGAACAGTTGCAGTGGCTAGAAGAACTGCTTGAACAGATACGGCAGGTCCCGGCCCCCGTAGACATTGGGCCGCAGGTACAGGAAGTCCTAGACAGACTTCAGCAGTTCCAGAACCAGGTTGGACAGCTCCAGCCACAAGAAAACCAAGGGGACGAGGCCCAAGCCATCCTAGACCAGTTCGCAGACCTTCGGCGATGACTGCAAGACCTGCAGGCCCAGCCTGGCCCAGGTAGACAGGCCCAGTTACAGGAGGTGCTACAGCAAATGGCAGCCCAAGGGATGCGCCTGGCGCATTTGACCATAGAGCCCTTCACCTGCGCCAGCTGGGAACTCTCCATGACTGACTGGTTTGACAGATTCAAAAAGATTTGTGCAGCCACCAATGTCCCCAACGACCAGTGGCTGGTGATGGTGCAGCCCTATCTGAGGGGCGTGGCGGAGATCGCCGCAGCCAGCTTCCTAGAGACTAGGGAGGCTGAGCGCCAGGCTGAGATTGCATGAAATGTGGGAGCCAACCCTGCGGTGGCAGACCCAGCCCCAATCACCTATGAGGATCTCTGGGCCCACCTGACTTGGGTTCTCTCCATCCAGGGAGAGAACTGGCTCATCATCGCCTGCCTCAACAAATGGACCCAAGGGGCTGCCGAAAACGTGGCCACGTTCGGGTTTGAATTACTAAGGATGATAAAGAAGGCGTACCCAACTCTGCCCCATGTGGACCAGGAGGCGATGGTGTTGCAGAAGTTTCAGGATGGGGTGCATCCGAGTACCTGACCCCACATCATGCTGAAGCAGTACAACAACCTACAGCAGGCCATCCAGGACGCGGAGCTCCTGCAGGCCATACAGGAAATGCTGCCGCCAGAGCACAAGCGACAGATCAACATCCTGATGGGCAACCTCACAGACCGGAATGGAGAGGCTAGCGTAGACAATATTACAAAGCAATTGAAGGAGCTACAGGCTCACCAGACAGAAACGGAAAAGTTGCCCCGGTGCCTACACTGCAATTCCCCAGATCATCACGCAGACTGCTGCCAGAGCCAGCGTCAGCGAGCTCCCAGTGGGGAAGGCCCGAGGTACAGGCCGTTGGCCTGCTGGCTATGCAGGGTCGATGGGCACGTGAAGGCCCAGTGCCCTCAGGTGGGCCAGGAATTCATCTACATGACGGGCAGAGGACCCCAACCCCGCCCAAACGAATCATACAGTGGAGCCAGAAGGGATGGCTACTGCCAAGGGGGCAGCCAGGGACCCCCTTCTGGTCAAATCCCAACCTCCAGGGCTTCCAGAGGAACCCAGGAGATGGAGCCTGGGAAGCCAGCTACAAGAACTGGGATGACAGACGCCCCCACTACACTGACTATCGGTGGGAAGTTGAAGACCAAGAGCGATTCCAGGATCGCCACCGGGACAATTATGGCAACGGGCGAGGAGACGATCGCTACAACAAGAGACCCCAGAGGAACGCTCCGAGGGCCTACCCACTGGCCTGGTACGAGACTCAAGGATGCTTGTGTACGCTCTCCAGCGGTGGCAGCATGGAGTGTATATGCTTGTAGATTACAATGTAGTCGAAGGCAATAATTGGCTTTGTTAGCACAATATAATCAGATCAACATCATATGAGCATGGTCAAGACATGGAGCTATCCAGCAATCTCAAGTCCAGCCACACTGAATCGCATAGGCAGGGCAGGGAGGTCTACAGCCAGTTGCGCGTTGTTTGGCATTTTTGCCTCATGCGTCAACCCTGCGCTGCAGACATGCCCTCCTTTGAAAGCATAAAATGCATACAAACAACAAGAAAATGGCCCAAAAACACAAAAATTGGGCTCAAAAACAGCAAAATGACCCAAAAATACAAAAATTGGGTCCAGAAACCATCAAAATGGTACAGATTGCACAAAAATTGGCTGTTTTGGACATTGTTTAGCATTTTTGCCTATGTTACAGCCTATATCCATGCCCTCCTTTGAGAGGCATAGAAATGCAAACATAAACAATGGAAAAAAATAGCCTCAAAATAGGCAAAATCAATAGCACAGCCTATGTCTAAAAATTTCATCAAAAAACATGTAGGCTAGCATCATTTTCAGCATTAAAATGCAACATTTGGGCCAAATTTACTCAGCCTATGTTTCAACATTTGAACAGCTAAATCAGGAGCTGTCGAGGAAAAATTTCAAAATTAATGCAGCATGCGAGTTTGAACAGAAATAAAGCTCATTAATCATCTAGTCCTATTATCTATGCTGCCACTGGATTTCAAAAACGTGAGAAGGGAAAGATGAAGATGGAGGATGTGGGGAATGGGGATTGGGAGGGCGGGAACGAAGAAAGTTGTCGCACCGCTGACGCACATCCGCACTTGAACATCTTCATCGCATTTCTAATCATTCATTACATTTCACTCATATCATTTAAAATTAGGCAAACGCTTAATCTTGACTGGGGCCAGCGGCCTGGGCAGCTGCCGGTTCACCCAACAATTTCTGCGATGCCTCTTTGGCCCTGCGGACTATTTCGTCCCATTCATTTTTCGGTTGGCGATGGAGAATATGCCGATAGAACTGGTAGTACTCGGCATTCTTTCTTGCTGCAACAGCCTTGATTCTTTCGGACCGGCGCTCATCCGTCTTTTCTTCAGGGTCGATGGCTGCCGGGTTGCCAACATCTTTCCACCATTCCACGCTTGAAGCTGAAGGATTCCATGGTAGTGGAATGATTTCATGGGTGATTTTGAGCATTTTCAAGTTCGCCTCAAAATCGGCCCAATCGGGCATCAGAATATGCCTCAACAAGGCATGATTTTTGTGGTAGAGCATCGCAATTATGCGATACAGCCCTATCCATTGAAAGGGGTCACTTTTGTGCACGTGACTGCCCTCTCTTTTCATTCTGACCATCGCCCCTTCAATCATTTCTCGGGGGATAAACATTTTATCAGTCCATTTGAGCGTCACATCACTCATGGCCCGCTCTGTAGCTTTGCGCATTATTTCTTCAGCTCGAATGAGTCTTTCGGCCATCATTCGTTGAGTCTCATTTTTGTCATTGTATGAGAGCTCAAACTTCAAAATTGCATCTGAAGGCATTCGCATGTCTTTTTTGAAGATGCAGAAGAAGGGCAAAACGCCGAGGCTCCGGTGGCCAGTGGCGCGGTAGGCCATGAGAGACAGGTTGATGAAGCGGTCAGGCTCAATCCACTGAGACTGGGCCAAGTCTTTGGAAGTCTTCATCATTTGTGTAATGACCCATTTTGTTCACTCTAGAGTGATCAACTTCTTGATCACTGCTTCGCAGCGGCCATTGGCCTGTTGATTTCTGGCACTGGCCATTTGCACTGTTCCACCTAGCATAGCCATGACTTTCCGGAAGAATTTGCTTGTAAAAACACTTCCAGCATCAGCACCGACGGTGTCCGGCATGCCAAATAGGGCCACCACATATTCCACAAATTGTTCCGCCACATGGGCGGAGTCCAGTTGTCGAAGTGGAATTGAGAGTGGGTATCTGGAGCGAATGCAGACGACAATCAATTTGGCCACGTTTCCGCTCGAAGTGCGTGGAAAAGGGCCAGCTATGTCGCATTGGACATGTTGAAAGACATCTCTAGGCCAGGGCAGGCTGATCGGCTCTGGCGCCGTGTGTCTGTTCACATTTTTTGTTCCTGCGCACAAGGCACAGGATTTAGCATATTCAGCTGCATCTCTACCCATACCACTCCACCAGGTGAAAGCAGCAAGGTGAGAGAGCATCTTTTCCGCTGATTGATGCATTCCTGCCCATGGGGCATCATGGGATTCAAATAAAATTGGAAGTTGGAGATGACGAGGACAGACCGACACTTCATTCAAGTGCAGTCGCTTCATCAATACTCCATCCTCTCTGAGTAGAAAACCCTGGCGCATTTGATCAGCGGAGCTTTTGCCGCCCCGCATTAAGTCCCTCACTCTGCGTCGAATTTGGGTATCCTGGGCTTGAATCATGGCAGTGATGCCGCCCATAGGCCCCTCAGTTTGGGTAGAGGATGAGGTTGTAGATGTGGCGGGAGCGCCCTGAGTGGGAGCCGGCGCTTGTTCGCCATCGTCATGGCCCACAGGCAGTGCATCGGCCGCCGGAGCGGCATGTTGTGACATGCCCTCCTTTAGCCTCCTAAGCCTACTCTTCCTAGTCTTTTTAGACTTTGGCGGAATTTCGGACAATTGTTTGCCTGATCTGAGCTCAACTGGTGAGCATTCAGGTGTGGTCGTAGTGAGGGATAAGGTAGTTGTGATGGGATGAGGGCTTAGGCTCTCCAATGGATGTAGGCCTTGTCTCTCAAGTTGTTCTCAAAGCAGCTTGTCCCTTTCTTTCAATTGTTCTCTGATCTTCACGCCCGGTTTTGGGGTACTCCATAACCGGGATAGCCAATCAGGTAATTGGTGGGCTGGGTCATTGCCTTTCACATATGTGATTTTCATGGGATATTGGCTCAATTCCGCCCGCCAATGGGCAATGCGAACACTATCACTTTTGCAAGTGAATAAATATTCATGGCTTTTATGATCCGAGTAAACAATTGTGGGTTGTACTGCTGGATAAAAGAGCCATTTATGATTTTGTTGAAATGCGAATTTTATCGCAAAACATTCTTTGTCAAAAATAGGCATGTTTTCCTTGGACTCCGTGAATTTGTGGGCAGAGAAGGAGATGGGCATTTCCTGGCCGTCGGGCTGCACCTGGGTGACCATGCAGCCGGTGGCCTCCAGGCTCGCGTCGCATCTCATGTTGAAGGCCACGTCATCCCTTGGAAAGGCCAGCAGTGAAGCATCGGACACGAGTTTCTTCGTTGCCTCCAATGCCTCCTGCTCAAAGAAGCCCCACTTCCACTCCACTTTTGCCTTCAATAGGTCGTAAAGTGGATGTGTGACGTGGTAATATTTAGGCAAATGTGCCATCCAATATTGAATTGAAGACAGAAAAGTCTTCAATTGTTTGACATTTTTAGGAGGATCAGCTATGGCGAGCGTGGCCGTATGACCGCGGTCAGGTCGGACTCCTGCTTTGCCGGAGATCTCAAAACCCAGCCATTCAACCTCCTTTTTGCACACCTGTGCTTTAGCGGCCGACACTTTTATGCCAGCCTCTTTTTTACGTTTCAGAATGAGTTCCAGGTGTTGCAAATGCAATTCAAATGAATCTTTTCCCGACTCAGGCCTCGTATAGATGGCCATATCATCGGCGTAAGATAAAAAGAATTGGCGTGAATAATCTTGCATGATTGTATCAATCGCAAATTGCCAGAAATGGCTTGCATATTTCAGGCCTTGTGGCACTCTGGCAAAAACGTAAGAGTTGCCTAAAGCTCTGAAACCAGCCAGATTTTGGCTTTCATCATCCAATTCTAGCGTGAAGAAGGCGTTGCAAGCGTCCAGAATAGAAATATATTCCGCGCCCGCAAGCAGTTCCATGGCATCTTTTATTTTCATTGCATTCCAGTTTTGATATTCCGATGATTGCAAACTAGCATTTACCGGAATTAAATTTAAACAAAATCGCCAATTATCTGGATTAGACAAATCAGCATCTGGTTTTGTTCGTTTTGGAACTAGCACAACTTTGCTGGCATAGCTAGAAAGCTTTTTCTTAACTACGCCTTGCGCTTCAAATTCTTCTATTTTCTGCCGGAGAATTTTAGTCTCCAAATCAGAAAAAGATTGAGTTTTGCAAGTGATGGCTTTCAAATAGGATTTCATCCTAAATTGAAACCAGTCGCAATGACCAACGTCCTTCTTGCCTGTGCTAAACACGGAATTGTATTTGCACAACAAAGCTTGGACCTGGGATTGTTTCTTTCATTCGATGTGTTTCAAATCAATACCGTGTACATGGCAATTTTTACACACGTTCCAGTGTCCAGGTGGACATTTGGAATTTGCTTGTTTTTCGGCCTCTTCCATAGCAGCAACCTCTGCACCGCCGCCCATTAGGGCTTGGCAGTCGAGGGGCACGAAACTGAGGCCTTCTGCTGACTCTGCTGTTGCAATTAGTGTGTTCGCAGGGATCACCACAGATTTTTCGGAATTGTTCACAATCATGACAGTATAAAGGCCGGACAAGCCAGGAGCAGAGATGGCTTCAGGAGCAAAAATATTGTTCTGAATCACCTCAGGCTTTCCGTCCAGCCAGGTCACCACTCGCCGCCGCCGCTTGCAGGGAATCGAGCGCGGCAGGGGCTGTAAACGAAGTGGTTCATTTCGGGAGCCAGGGCATTGAGCAATGTGGAAGGAATATGCTCGCGGCTCTATCGAAGCTTCATACAGGAGTAAGACGGGGATGGGAAGGCTGAGATCGCCAACCTCATGCTCGCATTCTCCTTCCTCACATTCACTCTCTTCACATCCAGACTCATTCACGTCACTTCTTTCATCACATTCATCATCATCAGTCTTGCTTGACGATTCGTCATCCGAGAATTCAATCAATTTTGGCTCCGACTGCTTTTTAGGTTTAGGTTTGGAAGGAACCTTCGCTGAGTCGGAGCTTACCGAAAAACCTCATCTTGCATAGCAAAATGAACCTTTCGCTCTGCTTTCATTCGAGGTTTGCTTGAACCAGGTCCGTTGCCTAGTTCAAGCATTCCTGTTTCATATGCACGAGAACATCCCATTTCATTCATCTGCATGTGATCCACTGCAACCACCAATTCCTCTGCCTCCTCCAATTCCATGTACTCCATTTGTACTGGAGGGAGCGGGTTTTGCTCTGGTGGATGAGATCTGGGAGGGGTTGGTGGGCGTAGAGGGACTGTTGGGGGGCGTACATAGTTTGGGTCCCTAGGCCAAACGCCAAATGTGGATAGGCGGTGAACGGGATCTAGTCCTGCATTTCTGCCAGAAATTGGAAGATGGAGGCTAAGGTCGCCGAATGCCAGCATTCCTTTCGCACCATCTATGGTCAATGGGGGAGGAACTTTGTCGCCCTTACCCTGATTAAAGAAGTCCATACCCACTATTCCTCTCACACTGTTGGGATCAGGGGATGGAAGTACTTTGACACTCATAGTCTTTTGATAACCACCTATGCGCATGTCCATCCAAAGCGCTACAGTGGAATAGACGGCGCCGCCTACGCCTTTGATTGGAATGTTTTGTTCCACAATTTGGGGTTCAGGGACAACAAGGTCCAAAGTGGCCTTGGCCACCAGAGTTGCCTGACTGCCGGAGTCGCAAAGCAAATTGGCTTGAGCCCAAATTCGCCTATTGGCTCCTGCATGCACTCTCGGACAGCCTACCAAGCTCGGAAGGGAGTAGCGGTTGTCTGAGGCCTGCTGGTCGGTTTGGCAGGAATAGGGGAGGACTGACTCAGTTTTGATCAGATTGCCCTGTCCATCTATCCAGCCATGGTCACGGAGCCACTGTTGCTGCTCTCTGGGAAGCCAGCAAGCACCCTGCGACTCTTCCAAAACATTGGGGGGCACCACCAAAATTGGTTCTGGCACACCAGTTCCCTCTAGGCGCTCACGCTCAATGCGCTCAATGAGAGCAATAGGTACATGAGCCTGGTGCATTGGAGCACGTTCATGTGCACAATAGGAAGGCCCTGGAGTAGGGATGGGGTTGGAAGGAATGGGAATGGGAGTGTGAGAGGAGGCGGAAGTTGTGGGATTCACAATTCTCACCAACCCTGGTCTCACCTCTTCCAACTCAAAATCAATTCGCTCTTCTGGCGGAACAGTTGCTGTTTGCCCTCGCCTGCTGTGCCAGCAGCTACGAATGGGTTTGCAAATAGCATCGAAACAGCAGTTGGATACTAGATAGACTATGTAGTCCCATAGATAGTCTAGGAAGTAGACTGGGCATAGAATGAGTGTGGAGTACCAGGGATTGGAGCGGCGACGGCGAATGCGCCATTCACCGTTCTCCTCCGGCATGCACACATATTTATGGTGCAGTCTGCACAAGGCAAACACAAGGCCTGCTAGGGCCAATACACCAATCACACTCAAAATCCAAATGAGAATCAGCCAATCACGGTTTCGTTTGATCAGCTTATCTCTAGCTTCTTGTAATGTTTGATAAATGAGCACAGCCTCCACTGGCCAGCTTATCTTTTGTGCCAAACTGAGGTCAAGAAGTCACTTAGACTCATCCATCCACGCAGCATATTGAGCTGCCTCCAAATCAGGCAATTTTTCCATGATTTCGTTGTGTTTGGGGACGCTGCGTTTGGACTTGAACATTGGGGTGATGTGGAGGAGAGAAGGGATGGGTGGAGAGTGAAGCCTTTGCGTTTCACGCCGTTCACCCACACTCCCGCATTCATCCATGGTATATCCGTTTGCACACTCACATTTGCATTCATCAGACTGCCATTCCACCTGTTCTCAGCTTCATGCCCACCTTTGAGCTCCATTGAGCTCAAAGTTGGTTGTATGAGCAGGAACAGAGAAAGCATCAACATTGGGAGTTTGGATAAGGAAAGTCCAGAACTTCCACTCCTCTTTTGTTCCGCGGAAGTTGGAGGAGGAGGTGGAGGTAAGGGTGTACCTGGAGCTCCACCTGTCATGGACTGGAGCAGGTCGAGCGTGAAAAGACGCTGTGTCTCGGCCCGCTGTGCTTCTTTGGCCGCCTCAGCTGCTGCGGTTTTCGCCTGCAGCGCCTTGGCAGCCTTCTTCTGCTCATTCTGGGCCGCCTTGGTTGCTGTAGCCTCTGCCTTCAGCGCCTCGGTGGCCTTCTTCTTCGTCTTCACTGCCTTCGCCGTTGCCGACTTGGTTGGGGCTGTGGTTGATGGTGCGGCGGCAGGTGGCTGGGTGGTTGGAGCCGGTGTGGTCGTCCCCACCGAATGCCTTTGCTCTTCCGCTGCCTGTGCCATGCGCATCCAACCTGGCGAGGCTGCTGATTGTTGGAGGCGGAGGGCATCTTGTTTCACCAGCTGCATCTGTTGCAGGCACTCTTGGTGTTTGGCCTCAGCAAGCTGCCTATCCACCTTGAGCCTCTTGGATTTCTCCTTCAGCTGTCTCCAGCGAGCATTGTCTTGGGAGAATCTGGTGCAGACATTGCTGTTGAGGCTCTGGTAGTAGGGCTGGGCCCGGTCGTAGCCATCTTTCCGTGTCTGCAGAGATGCAATCTCCGCATCCATGGCCTTTCGTTCCATTTGGCGAGTGGTTGACTGCTGCTCGAAAGTCTCAGCTGTAGCCAACATCACCTTTGCAGCTTCCAGGATGTTCTTGTTGGTCTCCAGCTCATTCTTCCCCGTCAGGTCCAGCTGGGCCTCCCGCAGGGCGACTTCCTGCATCTTGGCCACCACCTGAGCCTGCTTGGCCTGGAGCTTCTGTTGAGTTTCACGCTGGCGCTGTTGCACTTCCTGAAGCTTGTCCTGTCTGGCCTCCTGTTCCTCCGACTGTGTCCGGAGGTGTTGGTCTTCAAGGGCAAGGGCCTGAGCCCGAGCGTCCAGGTGCCAGTGCTCCTCAGCCAGGCGGTCTTCATCGACTTTGAGCTCCTGAAGCAGGCGGTCCTTGTCGGCCATGAGCTCGTCAGTGATGCGGGCCTTCGCCTCCTTCATTCTCTTTGTTCGGAATTGTTCCAACTCGCGGAATTCCGCGCGAAGGGGTTTGGAGAGTTTGCAGAAGAAGATGAGGTTCCTGCAGGTGTCCTCGTCCAGCTGGGCCAGAAGCTTGGGGTCTGGCGCCATCGGCGCCTCCGCCGTTTGTGCCGTTGGTGCTGGCTGTTGAGGCATTGGTTCCTCATTCTCCAGTTCTTCGGCGGCATCTGATTCCTCCGCAGAGGAGAAGCCTGTGGACGCTGCCGGTGAGGCTGGCTTGTCCACGATCTTGTCGATCTGGACGGACTCCGTCGAATCCGCTCTGGAGGGCGGTCGGACTTCCCGTCCCACCTTCTTCACCGCCATCACCTTCTCCGCATCCGTCTGCACCTCACGCTTCTGTTGGGTGCGGTGTGCAGTCACGTTCAACTCCTGTGCTGCTTGCAGGCGCCGTTGGTTGATGGTGACGCGGTAGTTGGTGAGGGCGACCGGTGGCTTGCCGTAGTCGGAGTGCCCTGTGTCATCTGTGAAGAAGGGCGTTGGAGGAGCTTCACCAGCAGTGGCAAATGATGCCTGGTACATCGGTCGCTCCGCCGCTTCTTGTGGCATTTGAGAGACTGCTGGCCAGTCCTCTGGCCGGGCTGCCGGTGAGGAAGGCTCAGACTGCTCATTGGAGGGGGAAGCAGGCCGGTTGGCTGGGGCTTTGGCCGCAGCCTTACCTGTCTTCCCTTTCATTTCCTTTGCAGGGGCCTTGGCCTTTGCCTGCGCAGGATTTGACTTCTTTGTGGACGTCTGCAGCGTTTGCGGTTCCCTCCGTGGGAGGGCAAGTCCGTTCTCGCCTTGCAGACGTCGCTTTGCCTCCTCCACCTCAGCGGAGAGGTACCAGTAGCGTTTCTGGTCCAACTCTGCCATGAAGGCGGTGAGGCTGTGGGGCAGGAAGTTGGCCCGCTGGCGTTTGATCCAGCCAGTGAAGCCAATGTGATGGCCTTGCATCCAGTGAGTTCCGGCGACAGGACCCCATCTTCCACGCAGCGCTGAGATTGAACCTCTGAGGTTCTGTTCAAAGCGGTGCTCAATTTCAGCGCTCAGCAGCAGTTTCAGCCGCCGATTGCCTCCAATCTCTGTGAGCTTGGATTTGTTGAGCAGCTGGATGGCTGTGAGAGCGATGCCGGCGTCCGTCAGGTCTCCACCATCCTTCTGGTACAGGCCGTCAGCCTGACTCTGGAGGTAGAGGAACGTCTGATAGGTGCGGAGGAAGTAGTGGAAGGGCTCCTGGATGTTCCACCACTGCCTGTGGTCCACCTCGTCGGTGATCTTGGGCTTGTCGTCCCCGCGCTGCTTCAGCTCGTCCTTCTGCTTCTTCTGTGTCTTCAGCTCGTCTTTGGTCTTGTTGTATGTGAGCTGGCTGATGCGGCAGTAGTACTCCAGGTAGGTGCTGTGGTAGGTCATGCCCTGATTGCAATGGCCATTGCAGTCATGGCTGCATGTGCAGAGTCCACCGGTGGTGGACTTTGTGCGCCTTGGAGGCGGGCAGACCATGGTGAAGCGGCAGTTTTTGTACTTGTCCGCCAGTTCCTGGATGCCGTTGATGAACTCGGCGGCAAGCTTGTCCACATTGCCCACGTCGCGGAGGTACAGGAAGTCGCGTGGGCCCATGATGAAGATGCGGCGCGGGCGGTTGCTGGCCTTCATCCGTGCATCGATGATGCGTCGCACGTTGACCTCGAAGCGGATGAAGGTGAGTCCGGCCCAGTCCACGTAGTAGTTGTGAGCGGTGCTGAAGGCCACAGAGCGGAAGGAGTTTTCCCAGATGAAGATGCACTCCTCCTCCTTCTCCGTTGGCGTGAACGTCCAGTTCCACGCGAACTCCGAGGTTTGGGTGACCTTCTGGTTTGTGGGATCTTTCAGTTGCTCCAGCGCTGGCCGCTCCTTGGGATTGATGAATTGAGGCACGCCGAGGTCCTCCATGAGGCTCAGCAGCTTGTCCTCCTTCCTTTGAGGCTGATGAGGTTCGTCGTGGCCGTACGCTTCACCTTTCGCTTGGCGCTCCACTCGTTCCGCCCTGGCCTCCAGTCTGCTGAAGCCAGCGCGTTCAGAGCTGTCGCTCACCTGTTGCCGGTAGGACACTGGGTTCAACAGGTTTGCCGCGATGGATCGCTGCTGTGCCTGCTGCTTCTTCTTTTCCCGCTTCTTCTGATTTTTGGTCAGATTGGGTTGAGCATTGCTGTCTCCAGCCATCGATGAGGATGGCCGGGTAGAGCTGCAAGCTGAGTTTTGACTAGACTCGCGAGCGCTCTCCCGTCCTGAGCTCACTTTAGTTGGGACATTTTTGGAGCCGGAACGCCCATGGGCTGCAACGCTCTTTGAGCTGGAGCGCCCTTGGCGGTCATGGCTGTCATTGCGCCGGCTGTCGTGGGTGTCCCGACCGTGGTCTGGGTCTTCCCGCCGGCGATCCTTGTCCTTTCGGCTGTCGTCGCAGCTGTCCTTGCAAGATTTGTTGCGGTGTGTCAGGATTTGGCGCATCTGCCGGGATCTGTCGGATTGGCTCCGGTTTTGGTTGTCCTGGCGCTTGTCGCTGCTGTGGCCGCGGTGCGCCGTGGATTGGTTCCCGTTCCTGGTTTCGTTCCACCTTGAGTGACTGTCCTGGCGGATCTTGTCGCTTCGCTCGGAGGACGTCCGTAGTCGCTTCTCCGTTGCCGGCGACTTCTCTGGATGGCCTCGCTTCCCCGGCGTCCTTTCCCGGCTGCTGCGCTCAGCTGTCTCCTCTGTCTCGGTTGTCTTGGAGGAGGCCTCGGCGTTGTGCGCTGGGACTTCGAAGACGCCCACCTCGTCCTCAGGTGGGTGCAGGGAGATGGCCTCTGGGTCCACCGCGCCGGAGGCGATGCTTTCTTTGCTGGTGCTGGTGTTCAGCGACGCCGTGGCCACCGATGCCTCCGACTGCTTGGAGGGCGCAGCGCTGTTTTCCAGCTTCATGGCGCCGATGGTGCGGAGCACGTTCTGTTGCTTCTCCGCCTGGCGCTTCACGATGGTCTCAATGGACGATTCGATGCCCTCCTTCACCGCCGACGTCCAGGAGCCCAACGCTTTGAGGATCCTGGTCGTGTTGAAGACGCGGTAGAGCTCCGTCGGTTCCAGCACAGGGGTGTCGCCGACAGGAGGTCTGGTGAGGGCTTTGATGAACTTCACGAAGCTATTCTTAGCCTTGAGGTTCATGTGGCAGATGGGCTTGGTGCCCGGCTCGTTCGGCGTGCCGACGATGGCCTGCTCCAGTCCTTCCTGGTACAGCTGTCTTGCCGTCGCAGGTGTGAGCACTGTGAGCATGGCCCGCCGCCACAGCGAAGCACTCTCCTCCTCCCCGGCCTTCTTGAAGAGAAGTTCGCGGGTGAAGGCGCAGATGAAGGCGGGACCACGGGCCATGGTCCACCAGCTGAAGTGTGCCACGGTGTCATTGTCCACAGCACCGACGACCATCTGCTCCGTCGTCTTCTTCATCCACCGATCGGTCCACTGGCTGGCTGAGTTGCCGACGGGGTAGCTTTTGGTGTAGAGCGTCCAGAAAGGGTGCTTCTTCCACTTGAAGTAGCTTCTGGCAATCTCACTCAGCACCACCCGGCGGCTCTCGTGTTGGAGAGGGCCAATCACTTTCATGAACATTAGGATCAGTTCCTTGGCATCCTGTGGAGTGGTGTGCGTCTTGTGGAAGACGTGGAGGAACTGGTAGGTGGCGATGATGAGGCCGACGTTGCCATCCACCGCCTCCTTCATGGCCACCAGTTTGCTGCACTCCTCACCCACGTGGTGGTCCAGGTAGCGCAGACTGGCCGCCGTGAACTTCTGCAGCTGATGCACGTACGCGGACTCCAGCTCCGTCTGTGGTTGTAGGCAGTCGATGGCCACTGCCGCTGAGTAATGGCCATTGCTGGGGGCGACATGCTGGCCTGTGACATAGTCGTCCAGCGCGTGATCGATGGTGAGTTGGACGGGGGCTTGCTCGGCCGCCTGCTGGGGCGGGTCGGCCAGCTTCTCCTCATCGTCTGCGTCATCGCCGTCTTCATCTTCAACTTCTTCCATTGCCTCTTCCTGCTCCTCCCCTTCTGCGGGTTGAGGCTCAGGAAGAGGGCTTGGTGCCTTTGGATGAGTGACAGTCTCCTGAGAGTCAGCTTGGCTGTTCTCGTCCGACCAGCCATCATCGTCCGGCAGTGGCATCTTTGCCACTTCCATGAGCGTTGAAGGGCTGGGAGGAGACTGGGCATTGGCGGGGTTGGGCTCCTCCGTGGTTGCCGCGACGTCCTCTGAGTCCTCCAGCTTGTCCGTGGAGTCGGCGCTGTCCTCCATCACTGTGGACTCCACCGCCGCAGAAGCTTCGGACGTCGTCAGTGCGGCCAACTGCGACTGCGCCTGCTCCACCATCTGAGACCATGGCAATTTGGATAAGGCATCCAATTGCTCCGACCATTGATCGACCTTTTCTGGATCATCGGCTATCTCTGGCCAGATGTCAGCCGCCCGGCGGGCTTCCTGGTCCTCTTCTTCGGCGATGGTGAGGTTGGCAGGAGACGGGGGCTCTGCAGCCTCTGTCTCCTCCTCTTCCTCCTCGGCTTCCTCCTCGCCTTCCAGCGACGGCATCTTGCCGGTCTTGGATGACGGCCATGATGGAGCATCCGCCCTTCAGGGAGAAGAGCCCAGTGCGCTGCTTGAGCTCGGCCTTGGTGGGGACGGGCGGCTGCTGCGCCTCCTGCGTCAGCCGCTTCGTCACCGCCTCCAGTCGCCGTCTCTGCAGACTTGCATATTTTAGCCAATCTTTCTCAGCCTGGATGTACTGGTTGGTGATTGGGCTATTGTAGGGCAAATTGTTGGCTCCATAGTCCAGTTCATTTCGAAAGGACTCAAGAACATTCATGCTGGTTGGATGTGTGCAGAAAAATTCATCTGCACATTGTGCCATTTCACAATCTGGATGGGGGCACTGAATGTGATTCGTGCTGATCCACATCCGATCCATGATCCGGGCACAGCCAGCGCATGGAAGCATTTGATCTTCCAATGGATTGTACACTAGTATCATTGGAGCATCCAGTTTGCCATTGATATGGCACTGACACTTTTGACGCATACTTTTGCGAGGCCCTCTTTTGGGAGGGTGCGGAAGCCAGTGTAGGACAGGCATAACCGTGAGGTTCATGCCGTTGTCCAAGCTGATGGAGTAGACGATGTCCAGCTCCGGGAGCTCATGGCCATAGAAGTACTTGGGCTTCTTGTAGACTGGGTTGGAGTAGCCCTTGGCCATCTTCTCCTCCTCCGTCATCGCCGCCTCCGCATACGACTTTTCTGGACTGACCTTCCGGGAGCCGTCCTCGATGACTTGGATCTCCAGGCAGCCACTGTGAATTGTGGCTCCGGCTCCAGGTCCGTGGATGAGAGTTGGCTCAGGAATTCCGCTCCTTGCACTCATTACCTGCAGGTTAGCACCTGCATTTGAGGGCCAATGAACTGCTGGCTTGGGAGGGTCGGCGCGTTCCACTGCTGCGATGCCTTTGTAGTCATCGCATTGCCAGGCAGAGTGTCCGTCCACGTTGCATTTCAGGCATCGGATCCAGCACTGCTCCTCACGGTGGCCAAGCTGATTGCAAGTGTCACACCTTCTGGGGCAGTCCCTCTGGAAATGGGCCTTTCCGCAGCGGCGACATTTTTGGTTGCCAGAGGATTGGGAGCCTCCGCGGCCCCGTCCAGCTCCTCCGCCTCCACGGCCTCCGCCACGACCACTAGGAGCAGAATTGGACTTACCGCCTTTCTGCCTCTCCTTGTCCTTGTACAGAGTCTGTCCGTCCATCGTCCGTTTGGTAGACTGAGTGGACCCAGACCCTTCTGATCCAGATTTCTGATCAACCTTGGCGGCAGAGGCGCTGACGGCGAACGTCTCCTGGCCATCGCCGTAGGCCAACTGGTAGGACGCGAGCTCTTTCTCCATTTTGGTGGCTCGGTCTGCAATTTGCACTGCCTTTGAGAGATCCTCAGGCGCTTGCATATAGACTGACTGTCTCACTTTCGGAGACAATCCTTCCATAAACTTTCTTTGCAAAAATGGATCAATGGCATGATCAGGGACCTGTGGCCAGGCCTGGTCTGCCACTTTACGCACTCTTTGGGCATATTCTTGCAACGTTTCATCCAGTTTCAAGCAGAGACCCTCGAAGGATTCAAACCAAAGCCTTGCATACCGTGATTGGGAGAAATGAGTCATCATAACTGCTCTGACAGAGTCATAATGATTCTTTTCTTCTGGTGACATTAATCGGAGAATGCGACCCACCTCGCCACTCATTCGTTGGCCCAAGATGTAGGCTTTTTGACGTGGGCAAAGAACCTTGTTGGCCAAACAGGTTTCTTCGAAACGACGAAAGAAATCCTCTGGCGGTTCCGTGATGCCATCAAATCCTTCACCTTTGGCCAATTGACCGCCAAATTTGATATCAAATGCCTTGAGTCTAGGTTTTGGAGCCGTAGGCTCAGTGCATTGATAACACCGACACATTCCAGCAGACACACTGTTATATGTGGCATGAGTATTGGTGTGTCTAGGAGGGGTGTCCAAAGGAGTCACATCCATACCACCTTCCATTCGGCCACAAGGCATAACATCCCAGTGTACCTGTCGACGGGCTAGAGCATGGCCTGGCCCTGCACCAGGATGTCCAGCGCCAACACCGGCTTCTGGGCTGTTGTCGGCGTGCATTTGTTCACCACACTCATTCCAGTCCTCACTCATTCTCTCATCTCTCACACCCGTCCGACCAGTCGATCTGCCAGTACAAAGTGGGGTTTGATTACCTCCACTGGCATTGGCAGCAGGGGCCGGCGTCTGCTGCCCAGCGCTGCCGTTGCCGGCTGCCTGGACAATCTGCGCCATTCCCTGCAGCAAACGATCCGAAAATGCTTGGAACATTGCGGCCATAGCAGGATTCACCGCTTCATTGTTTGCGGTCGTGGCTGCAGAGGCTGGAGAGCCTCCGCTGCCACCGCCATTGGTTCCTCCTCCTCCACTCCCCGTCCCCGCGCTCTCTCTCCCTCCTCCCCCGCTACTCGAAGCCATGGTTTGCTTCTCTGACTGTCTGAAATTGGATGGAGATATGCCAGAACTACCTGGAATATCGCCGTGCGCTAGTCTAGTAGATCTGTCCAAATTAGGCTGATGGGGAAAGGGAAAACGAGTGCGTTTTGGGACTCTTTGGGGAGGGAGAAAAGAAGTGTTAGTGCCTATCTCACAAGTAGGTGGAGGGGTTTGGACTGGAAGGGGATTGTAGTTTTGGTATGGTTGGGGTGAAGGGTTGGGGGCTTGAGTAGGTGGGATGTGAGCGGCTGGCGTGTGGAAGGACAGGGGGTGCGAATGCTCCGTTCCCTGTGCCTCCTCATTTTGTCCGTCGCTCATTAATCCTGCCATCTCCTCACACAATCCATCATTCAATTCATCGCTTTCCCATCCATCTTCACCTGCACCACTTCCTTCCCTGTCTTCAACACTTTCCTCTCCCACCAATGTGGATTGGAGTAGAGGTTGAGAGATAGGAGGGCTGTGGGGAGATTGGGGTCTTGAGTAGGGCGTAGAGGGACCCAGAGTGGGTGGAGTGGCTTCGGGGGGATTTAGCAACGCACTGTGATCCAGTAACGGCCTATAGTCCGATATCTCCAGCTCATCCTCCATGAATTGCCACACTCTTGAGGTGTCTCTGGGCTGGTTTAGAAGGGCGCTTTGTGACGCCTCTTCACCACCTTGCCCTTGAGAGGCCGCCTGGGCAGCACTCTCATTTCTCAGCCCCCCTCCATTGCCCTGGGGTGCAGGAGGGGGCATCTGTTCCCCTTCATTGTCTCCCCCACCAGCACTTATGCATGTAGCGTTAAGCTGGGAGGTATCAAATGTCCGCCCCGTGGGGGATGGCAAGACAAATGAACCTCTCAAACACTGCGGCCATCGTGCATTGGGTGGCATAGGTACAGTTCGCAGTGGGCCCTGGCCTGCCCCTGTCCCTGGAGTGTTTTGCTGGGCTGGGGGCTGATTTGCATCATTGCCTTCCACAGCTCCTAACAAATTTCGAATCACTCCAGTGGGGGATTGAGGCCCGAAGAATGAGCCCAATACCGAACGCCCATTTCTTTGGGCATCCAGATTCATTGGCGGCGTTTCCACCGGCCTCTGCCGTTTTCGGGCCAGAGGGCTTTGAGGAGATTGAGGGTCTGCTTGAGGCTCCTCATCTCTAACATTTACCCATGCCGGAGTGTTTCCAGCAGCGGGCGGAGTGGCTGAGGGCGGCCTGCTGGCTCGCCCATCGCCAGGAGTGGCAGGCAGAGGTGCGTCAGCACTTCTCCTCCTGCTCCTCCTCCTTATGCGTTTGTTGACTCGACGAGGGATTCCAAAGGCTGTGCCCAGGACCCTTTGTCGCATGGGTGGGATAGGAGGGTCATCGGCCGCCTCCATCGGAGGCAGCCTTCGTCCCTCTAATCCATCACCCATTTCGTCATCGCTTCCGAGGGCGGCCTGCTGGCTTCGCACCTCATCATCAGCATCATGGGTTCCGTCTCCCTCCTCCTCCTCCTCCCCTCCTCTCCTCAGCCTGGGGGACCTCACTTCCTCAGACCTAGCTCTCTTGTGATGTTCCCCAGCTGAGGAGGAACGGGTTCGTTGCAGAGCGGCGAGGTGCTTGATGCACCTCTCCGCTGCCACCGCGGTTCTCCGCTTGGGCCTATGGGACTGCTTGGGTGTAACCATCTTCAACCCCCTCTACCTATTTAGGCCCCCTAAGGTAGAGAACAGCTAGGAGGAAAAGAGTGAAAAATTGGGAGGATTGGGAAAGAGGCGCACTCAGTCTCCTGTGGGAAGGGAATGAGTGGCCCAGCAAGCGCAGGATTTGGGTGGGGGGCTGAGAGAGGCGTGGCCTCTACATTGCCCTCCCCCTTCTCGCACAAACTGTAGCAGGCGTCCGCGCGCAAAGCCGAGCCTGCCTGCCTTCTCACCCCACTATGCATGGGGATGGGCAATGTAGGGGAACAAAGCAATGTTTTGAACATGCGTCCCCTATTTGCATTCCTTCACTCTGCCAGCCTCCACTTTTCGGCTGGCTGGGTGGATGTTTTCATCCGCCCATCTGTTGCGTACTCTCCACACTCCCTTCCCTGCCCTTGGCTGGCCAAGCCTGGCAGGAGGGGTGCAATAGAGGCCTAGAAGCCAATCAAATGCACAACGCCACACTTAAGCCTTGATTGCCCAGAAAGCAAAAGTAGTGACATTGGGAGGGAGGGCGTTGCCGCTCCTTTTCCCTCCTTTAAGACACTCCAAAAAACATCTGATGATAGCAGAAGGGAACAGAGGTTTTGGCCAAAATCCCGTTTTCTGCACCTTGAAAGCCGCATTCCAGCAAAAGCCGTACGCACTACACTGAAACTGCGACTTTGAGGAAGGGCCCCGTAATCACCTCCCTCATTTAGGCATCCAATAGAACGCCCTGATGCAAATATGCACTTTTTGTTGCATTCCCCCTTCTCTCCAGCTGATCAGGCCTTTGAGAATCATGATGGGTGCCTGGTGTCCAATAGAACACGCCTTGGGTGGGCGGAATAGGAGGCAGTGACTGCAGATCAAAGCCCCACCATCCGCTGGCTTTGAGCGGACAGAAAAAGAATTGGCCAAAGCCTAATCTTTCTCTGTCGCCGTATGCCGTCCATGTGGTTGCAGTAGCTAACGTCCCATGGATGAGTATTAGTTGTCCAGCATTGGTTGCGCAGGCCGCAGCTGGGAGGAAGGCAGCAATCGCTATCTCCAGTCCTCTCGTTCGCTTGGAGAAAGAGTTAAGAAGGATAAGTGGCGTATATACAATATATTTACAAGGCCAATTTGAACGATTAGCTTTTTCCAGGAGCTTCAAAATTCCATTATTTTGCTCCATAGAATCTGCTTTTAGCACTTTCTGCATGAGCTTGCTCATTTGCAGCTATCGCTATTTTGTTGGGCAATGTTCACAATCGGACTTTTGCCGATCATTCATTTTCATTGCCAAATCCGCCTGCTGGTTTGCAGCATTTGGAAGAAAACATTTGTAGAGTAAAAGAGGCAGCCCTTTCAGGCCGCTTTCCTTTGGCTCTAGCATTAGTGACATTGATTGGAAGGTTGGTTCAGCCACCCGCTAGTTTCCCTCTGCTTTGCAGAGGGTCCTAGTCGCGTCAGCCTACACCATGTACGCTCTCCAGCGGTGGCAGCATGGAGTGTATATGCTTGTAGATTACAATGTAGTCGAAGGCAATAATTGGCTTTGTTAGCACAATATAATCAGATCAACATCATATGAGCATGGTCAAGACATGGAGCTATCCAGCAATCTCAAGTCCAGCCACACTGAATCGCATAGGCAGGGCAGGGAGGTCTACAGCCAGTTGCGCGTTGTTTGGCATTTTTGCCTCATGCGTCAACCCTGCGCTGCAGACACTTGCACCGCCGAGGCCCACCAGAACGCTACGACAACCCCCAGGGAGGACCGCAAGATGAGCGCAGCTACGGCGCCCCAGGGCGGCTGCCCACGCCAGCCGCTCCGACCTCCCAACAGCAGGCCCACGCGCTGGCCCTGGGCCCTCCCAGGGAGGAAGAAGAACCAGAGCCAGTAGGGTTCGAACAATGGTCTATGCCGGAAGGAGGATACGTGCAGGCCAATTGGACCGGAAGTATGACTAAGCCCAAGTGGGGGCTGACGACGCTGGCCCTGGCCCTGGTAATGGTTCTGACTATGATCAGAAGTGCCTTTGCCCAGGGATTGGTCACAAATCCCCTGCTGTGCGAGGAGGCCGCAGGGGGACACCTCTGGAAGCTCCCCAAGGAAGTACCCTGCATGGTCCGAGAGAGGGACGTAATGGGTCCCCCCATGAACCAAACCCTTCGACTATACAAAAAGATGTTGATGCGTCCAGCAGATGCAAATGGAGCTTAAGAGGTGGCGAAAACGCGAAGTAGGGCCATTTTGCAGAGGTGGTGGGTCGAAGGGTACAGCTAAGAGCTAACTTTACTCTATGCTATCAAACGCTGTGGCATTTACAGTGGTATCATAGCGTGTGTCTATTACGAGGTTGAAGGGTTTGGTAGTTGTTCGGGAAGGAGCAAAGACAAGTGCCTACTGACATTAATGAACACTGAGTGGAGCTGACGCCGCCCTTCAAGGTCATGGCAGAACCAGCTTTCGATACACCACATTTTGTTTACAATTCAAATATAAGGATTCCACATTTTCATGCATTATTAGCACAAATTGTTGCAGGGATCAGATATATAATGGCTTTCACATTAAGAGAGGGTGTCTGTAAGGTTCGAGAAAATTTTTTACTCGGATTTTTGAATGTTCGCATAAATTAAAAGAGTATTTAGTGGGATACTTAGCGCAGCAAACCGTTTCCAAAAATTCGGCTTTGTTCCAGAGATATAGCTTATTATGTAAAATGAGGTCAAAAAATGGCCTAAAATCGCCATTTTTGGGGTAGTCGTCTTCAAATAACCATAACTCAAGCTGTGGTTGGTCTTTTTCGAAAATTCCAAGTGTGAGCTTTTCCTTGGAACCTGTACAATTGATCCAACCCCACGAGTTCATAAAAAACGTTTTGAATGACCGTTAGGGCGGTTAGATCCTAAAAGTGACCAAAAATGAAACTTGCAAAAATTTCAATTTTTCGAATTTTCCTCGAAATTTCAGTGAATGAGCACCACTTTTGACCCAAAATTCTTAATTTTCAGAGAATTTTGGACCTAGGAGTACCTCCTTTATGGTTCAACCCGCGTGCGCAAACCAATGCCATTGCTCTAAACTTGGTGATATCTAGGTCTAGCCCTATGTTATAACATAGGAGAATATATCTGAAACTAAATTTTTGCACTAAAAAACTTCCCATTCCTTAGGATCTCGATTCAAACGATTTTCCTTTTCAGAGCAAGTTACTCCAGTCTTAAGGCAGGTACCCACGTAAAAATATTACTGGTTGCCTCAAATTTTTTGCTTCCAAAAAGACCCAGATTTGAGAGCAAGTCCAAATTTCGCCCTATGGTATAACATAGGCAAAAAATGGTCAAAAAATTTTTTGTCTTGAAATTCGATTACAATGCCCAAAAATCAAAAAAAGGACACAATTAAACCCAAAAATAATAGTTTTTGTAGCAATTTTTTCAAAATTTGAAAATTTTAGCTGCTTGAGTTTGTGGTAATTTTTGGTCAAAATTAGACCAGATTTAGCTGCATGCAGATTTTTGTTTTATTATAAAAACTGAGCAAACTATACTATTTTTGGGTGTAAATGAGTCCCGTATTTTGAATTTTGGGCATTGGAATCGAATTTCAAGACAAAAAATTTTTTGACCATTTTTTGCCTATGTTATACCATAGGGCGAAATTCGGACTTGCTCTCAAATCTGGGTCTTTTTGGAAGCAAAAATTTGAGGCAACCAGTAATATTTTTACGTGGGTACCTGCCTTAGGACTGGAGTAACTTGCTCTGAAAAAGGAAAATCGTTTGAATCGAAATCCTAAGGAATGGGAAGTTTTTTAGTGCAAAAATTTAGTTTCAGATATATTCTCCTATGTTATAACATAGGGCTAGACCTTAAGATATCACCAAGTTTAGAGCAATGGCATTGGTTTGCGCACGCGGGTATGAAACCATAAAGGAGGTACTCCTAGGTCCAAAATTATCTGAAAATTAAGAATTTTGGGTCAAAAGTGGTGCTTCATTCATCTGAAATTTCGAGGAAAATTCGAAAAATTGAAATTTTTGCAAGTTTCATTTTTGGTCACTTTTAGGATCTAAACCGCCCTAACGGTCATTTCAAAACGTCTTTTATTATGGAACTCGTGGTGGGTTGGAAAAATTGTACAGGTTCCAAGGAAAAGCTCACACTTGGAATTTTCAAAAAAGACCAACCACAGCTTGAGTTATGGTTATTTGAAGAAGACTGCCCCAAAAATGGCGATTTTGGGCCATGTTTTGACCTCATTTTACATAATCAGCCATATCTCTGGAACAAAGCCGAATTTTCGGAAACGGTTTGCAGCGCTAAGTATCCCACTAAACACTCTTTCAATTTATGCCAACTTTCAAAAATCCGAGTAAAAAATGTTTTCCAAGTTTCTCGACCCTTACAGAAACCCTCTCTTAAGCAGGTGGATGTTATAAGCTTAGTGCTAGTCTATATTTTGCGCTTCATGGTCACTTATTGCGCTTTGTGCCATTATACTTGTTTGATTGGTACTGTTCCGGAGTTTGGAAAAATTTCCCCAAATTTCCCAATTTTCCAATTCCACATTTTCATGCATTATTAGCACAAATTGTTGCAGGGATCAGATAAGGCATTTGTGCACATTAAGATGGCGAAATGAAATTTAATAAAATTACAAATGTTCCGGAATTAGCCAAATTCCAGAACTGTTCCTACTGTTCCAACTGTTCCGGCCCGGAACTGTTCTGGAATTGTAATATACCCGGAGACCAGGAGAGACCTAAATACCATTCTTCTTAACTGAAATTTAATTAGTTATAAATATTTAGAATAAATGTTGATAATTATAAATCCCTATTTTGGCGTATCAAGCACATTGTTTTAGTACACTTGAAGTCTAGTATAAACGCTCCGCAGTCACCATTGCGCTCGTGCCATATACTTGTTAATCAGCCTCTTGCTTATGGGGGAATTTTTTGGCACTTGGTTTCAGCTTTTTTGGTTCATGTCATTGTATGTAATTCGGTAACATAAGATAAGATTTATAAGATTCGGTTCATAAGATTTTTTGACATTACCAGTATATGCGACTTGTTGTTGGGTAATCTTCTTAAATATTCGTAGACACTTGCACCAATAGTTCTCTCAGCCCATGGCAAGGGTTCATGATCAAAATCATCAGGGCCATCGCCATGATAGAATTTTTCTGCCAGCCATTCATTCAAACCATTTATTGAGGTTTCTGAGGTTTAAAAACGTCTACCAAATTTAGAATATTTGAAGGGGTTGTAATGATTGTCATAGTGCTCATCATCGAAGTAGCCAGTACGTCCGTCCTCATTGTAATCGTCGGCAGTGGCAGAAACTTTTCCACCACCAAGAGCATTGTAATCCCCATTGGACACTAATTCACTGTCATACTGTTGCGCAAGCGAAGCGGCTGCACGTGTTTGCCATGTGCCATCCGTCATCTCACGCCAGTACTCTTTCATTGCTCCAAATCAGGACTAAATTGAATTGCATATAAACGTAAACAAGACTAAAATAAGGTACCATTGGCTAGCCAAAAGTAAAGCTCTTTTCTCCTTATAATTGATTGTCCCGAGTCTAAAGCCAAAGAGATTTCAATTAGACTTGTGGAATCTGCTGTGGGACAATTGCATTTTGTTTTTGCGTGCAGTTCCAGGACACTTTTCATGCGCGCTCAAACAAAATGCAAGTGACACAGCAGATTCCACAAGTCTAAGGGAAATATCTTTGGCTTTAGACTCGGGACCATCAATTATAAGGAGAAAAGAGCTTTACTTTCAGCTAGCTGATGTTACCATATTTCCTCAACTTTGAACATATGAATAGAAAAAGGCCATTCCCACCATTCTTCACTCAATCATCACTCCTCATGCGCACAGCCATCGACTCAGATTCCAACCACAACTGATACTCCCTCTTGAAGAGCTCGCGTCTCATGACACACTCAACGCATTGACAAGGCAAACTAAGGTAGTGGCTTGTTGTAGCTGACAAAGTAATCACTGGCTAGAAGCTCCGCTGGACACACAAGACACTCCAGTGCAGCGGATGGTCAACATGTCCATCACCGCACCTAGCTCCATCGCCCAGTGCTATCAATGCCAGAACACCGTCAACCCAGTCGACAGGCTCGCCTGCGACCAATGTGGATGATGCCAGTGTCCGACCTGTGCCCAAGAGGAACTGGGCTTAATCTTAGGATCGAAGGATGCTGAACTAGTTTTGACCATCTGTCACCAGCTGCTAGACATCAGCTCCGCCTCCTATAAATGCCCAGCTTGCACCAACACCAACAGCACTTCTTGGTGCTCCGTCGTGGAAAAACTCATTGCACAAGGAGTCTTCCACCCAACGAATCTAGAGACTCTATTTGCCCACGAAGAGAATGGAGAACGCAAGATACAGTTCCTGGCCACCTGCCACATACTCTACCATGAAGCCTGTGCTCTATTAGGCTACCATGAAGGTCAACCTCCACTGGGAGCCGTCACGGTCAACCCCAACCCGGGTGAGCCCCCTGGCATGGACACAGGCTCAAATACCAGCAACAGGACACCCGTCACAACCATGGACATCCTTCCATTGGCAGACAATGTCGACAATCAGCCATGGCCTGCCCCACCAGCACCCTTGCGTCAGGCATACACCCACATGATATCAACCCCGAGCCCACAAGGCCTACCCCCTCACCTCCACAACAGCTGCCCACCCTTCCGCATGGACTCCCCCAAGTCCAGCCCCATGAAGCACTGACAGTCAACCTATGACAGCCATGGCTCCATCTTCAGTTGCCCAGAGCCATGTACATGACGGGGAACCTGCTGTCATCAGGATACCAGTCTACGGTCAACTCCGGGGCAGTAGAAGGAGAAGTGGTTCCCAATGTCCAACCCGGGATGGGATTACCAACCCCAGGATATAGCGCGGTGCCAGTCAGCGCACTAACATTCCCACAACTACCCCCACATTACGAAGAAAATGAAGAGGGGCTGTCGATCAGAACCCAATCTACCCCAAGGGTTGCCCTTTGCCTGAACAACGATGGAACCCCAGTCCTAGTCCACCCACCCCCACACATCGCAGTGCACAGCCACACACCCAGAACCTTCCTCCTGCATCCAGCATATCCTTCTCCCCCGAGACGGACTTCTTCCCTCCCTCCACATCCTCAAGTTCAACCCCGACTTCCAGACAACCTATGATATGCCGTCATAAAAAATTTTCATGTCCCCGCTTTGCGCCCTACGTGGGCCTGTGCTTCTTCTTCCGCACCTGCAGCATGCCTTGCTTTCTCTTCTTCTTGCTCGTCAGCATGCTCTGCGACTACTGCATCCTCTGCCTTACCCTCGTCAACTAGGCCGCCTTCACCTTCTCTTTCCTCTCCCCTGCCTTCCATGGCCCTTCAACATTCCCAGATGTTGTTTGCTGCCCCGCTGGTGACGCATTGAGGCAGTGTTTGTGTGCGCTATCCCTCCTCCCATGCCCTTCGTTCACCCCCCTCCTTCCCTTGCCATCCCAGGCTCCGCCCCTGTCTGTCCCAGCGGCCCAAGTATAAGTACCCTTTGTCGCTTGCTCACATGCGCTTGCTCCCGCCCCGCCCAACGGGCCCCGCCCGCTGGGCTGGGGAGGTGTGATCAGTGTACTTCTAGACGTCTGAAGAACATCACATGATAGTTGGAGCCTGCCTTTCAGCACTGGCAATGGTGCTAAAATGGTCGAACCCTGGAATCTCCTGAACTGTCTCTCTGCTGCTAACTCTCTGAACATTCCCTTCGCTTCCACAGCCTGCCCTCCTCCCCGCCACACCCCCAGACACGCGTCTCATGGATTGCGTCAGCCGCCGCCCTGCTGGATCGTCGCTCCCTGACTCTCCACAGCAGTTCCAGCCATCCTCCGCGGCCCCCCCCTTCTCCCCGTTAGAGCCCCCGCCCTGCCCTGTGCATAGCCTCTAGCGCCCTCTTTTTTTGGTCCCTCCTGTACATTGGACCCCCTTTCGGTTGTTTGAAATCTCAAGGCTCGTGAAATCTCGGGCACTGGATAGGTGTCCCCCCCCAATGCAGACTGTGGAGCATGTTTGCCACCTTGTCGCTTCATGAACTAACCTAGTTGGGCCAGTCTCAGTTGTAAGTCCTCTTGAGCGCCTACTGCAGTGCCCCTCCACACCCTATTTTTTGCCCTTCGGTGACAGACAGCGGCTAGCACGTCGCTGGTCACCTACCTCCTCTTTGCGCTGCCGTAGTTTCATTCAACCCTCCTCTCTTCCAACCCCGGCCCCCGCCTTTTCTGGCCCTGCCACTTTCTCTGTCTCCAGCACACCCAGGTCACCCCTCTCCAGCCCGCAGTGGACGCACTGCCCCCCTGCTGGACCCTCACCGCTGCTCTGCTCTCAACGCCCGACGTCTGACCCTTTCGACCTCTCCCGTCCTGCCAGCATCAGCGCCCTCATCGCATCAGCCTCGATGACGCCTCCAGTTGCACTGCGCAACTCTCTTGCCGCCCCGGCCCACGCCTGACTTTGCTGACAGCCGCTGCTCCCTGCCAGCCCCTCTTCCCTCCCTTTTGTAGGCCCTACTGCCTTTCTTCCCTCTCATGTGCCCCACGCCACTCGCTGCCCCCGCACACCCCTTTTCACCCCCTTCCTCCTCCTCGCATCCGCTTTTTTCTGTGCCTGGGAGGGCACCCAATCTCAGATTGGTTGAGGAATGAGTTATGCAGCCTTGTTTTGACGAGAGTGATCCTCAGACAGTTTCTCTTCACGTGATTCATTGCCCCCTCTGTTTGCCTGCCTTGGTTCTCCCCCATTCTTCTTTAGCTGGGGAACCTGTTGCTTGCTCACATGCGCTTGCTCCCGCCCCGCCCAACGGGCCCCGCCCGCTGGGCTGGGGAGGTGTGATCAGTGTACTTCTAGACGTCTGAAGAACATCTCATGATACCCTTTTCCCTTCCCATCCATCATCAGTTGCGCTTGCAGTCACCGCTTCAGCTTTGTTCTTGCTCTCGGAGAAGAAGATGGAGTTCCCTTTGCCCAAACCACTTCCGCATTTCATCTCTCACACTAGGACACAGGTTGATGAACTGGCTTAGCAGCTAGTTCATTACGGTGCCTTCCAACAGTATGGTTCCCCCTTTTTAGTGGTGGAACCCAACGACTCCATTGCCAGTCTGCTACTCCACTTGCCTCAGCAGACACCTGGCCCACCTTCCTACCAGAAGGCCCTGGTTTGTTCGAGAACAACTCCCATGCCTCCACATTATGAGGGAGAGGCCATCAGAACCCAGACCCTCATGGAACACTTATGTCCGGACACTTTCACCAAGTTGATCACCAAATAAGAGGCTGTCGCTGCAGGGACAAATGCAAATGTGCCAAACAACACTCATTCTGAGGACCGACAGCCGAGCAGGCCAGTTGGATGCCAACTTCTGGGACAAGTGCGTTTTATGTCAGTGAACTCTGAAGACGCTCGTCCTCAACGTTCACGACAGACCAGGCCTGAACCTCGAGGACTCAGCCCAAGAAGCTGAGCATACGACCCGTTCTGGTGAACCAGACTACCCAGTCGACATCACGCCCCCTGACCTACAGGACCTCGCCCCAACTACAGAAGCGACAGACACACAGAGAGCAGCAGCAAGACCCCACTCCCAACGGGGGGGCCACAGAGAGCTACACAGGGCCCCAGCCCCCCGCACCACAGAGAAACGGCAGACACAGCACGACCCACCAGCAGCCCGCCGCCCGAGAGGGGGCAGGCGACCAGGACAGGAAAGCCAGAGCAACCGCCCCCCGGGCCCAGAGCACAGAAAAAGCGACACGGAAACAACACGCCACCAGCAGGCCCCAAAGAACAAAACCAGCAAGCCCGAAGCGCAGACCCCACCCGACCCCAGAACGCGGAAAAGGAGACAACAGCGCCACAGAGCCAGACACCACGAGAGAGCCACGCCCCCACAACCCGACACCGGACCAGAACGAAGAGACGCCCCGCGGCGGAACCGAACCGAGCCCCCCAACACCGGGGGGGGGGGAACGAACCCCGAAACCGACCAACATAACGAAACCACAAAAGCCAAACCCAACCAAAACGCGAGAAAAAAAAAAACCACAAAAAAAAACACACAGAAACAAAACCAAAGAACAAACCAAAACAAACAGCGCGAACCAAAAAAACACGAAAGACGACGCCCCACACCCACCAACCACAAAAACCCCGAGAAAAAAAAAAAAACGAAACCCCCCCCGCCGCCACCAACAGAGCAAACAACAACCACAACCACAAACCAACCCACCCCACCGCACCACAAACCCCCCCACCCAAAACAAACCCAACGCACCCCACACCACCCCACACCCAAACACACCCCCACCACACCACACACACCCACCCCCCCCCCCCCCACCCCCCCACTCCATCCTACGCGACTGGGATCACGGGCATCAGACAATGGAACGAAGGACCCTGGAGAGACACAAATGGCCGAAGCGGAAGACCGGAGCATGTCAAGTGATGACAGGAACCAGTGATGGGATCACTACCCAAGATCTTCACAACCTTGACGGACCTCCAACTCACCTGGGAGGAGGAACCTCAAGACCGACCCCATCATGCTCATCTTCCATGTGTGACTTCACTCCAACAACTGGATGAGGGAAGCTGACGTGGGCTGCATCCTCGATTCTGGATCTCAGATGACCATCATCTCCAATCATGTCTCTAGACGACTCGCTCTGGAGACGTTGGAGATGAAGAGGATCAGCACAGGAAGCTTCGGACGTCAAGATCAGCAAAAAATAAGGATGCGAAGGGTGAAGCTCAATGTTGTAATGCCTGGCGGATTCGAGTTTTGTTTTTGGGTGCACATGGAAAGAGACTTGGAACTGTGCACCTAAAACAAAATGCAATTGTTCAAGCAGCATATTTTAGTAGTAATATTTTTATTTCTTTGACTTTTAACTCGGAGTATTTTCAATTTTGGGAGAAAAGAGACTTATTTTCGGCTTGCTGATGGTACCAGTTACAATACTTGTGGTTTGTGGAAACTACTGTGCCACCACCACCAGCATTTTGTTTGAGCATGCAGTGAAAAGAGATATGAAGCTACGCGCTAAAACAATGCAAAAGATTCAGCAGCAGATTCCATTAGCAGTAAATTTATGTTTGACTCTGGGCAATTGATTGACTTTTGGCTTTTATGTTCCCAGATTCACGAATAAAGAAGCAGAAGCAGTTGAAGCAACCGACTGGCTAGGCCCAGAAAACATTCAAAACCATTGCGATCGAAGAGCCAGCTGAAGTCCTTGTTGAATGTGATGAAGAACATGAGCGGGTGTATGGGAAAGCAGATAGTGAGGTTGGGAAACTCTGCCCTTGCCTGGTGTCTCATCGATGACTCGTAGCTCATTTGGTTGGCCCTGAATCGTTGTACCTGAAAGACGCCACTAGTATAACTCGAGATGTGGAAGGGGTAAGGTGGGCAGAGGCAGTGGAGAAGTAGTTTTGCTCAAAGACACGCTCATCCACTATCGAAGATCGTGCAGGGAACTAGACTAACTAACAACACTAGTGTTATGCAAGATTCAAAGGCTAGACAAAATTTTATGGGGTCTCTTTGCGCAGTTGTTTAGCTGTAAGTTTTGTTGCATAAGAGCATGCTAAAACGAGTAGAAAATCAAAATTCATGATCATTTGCCCAATGTAAATTTTATTTCAGCTAAAAATTTCGCAATTTTATCCCATTTTGGCCCTGTCCACCGCATGGTGGCGCTGCCATAGCAGGCCACGCCTCGACGGGCGGTGGCAATGAAATCATACGTGAAAGATAGAGCCTGACAGGACCTGGGAGAGGCCGGTGCAAGCGCCGCCCGGCTTCAGCAACTTCCTCTGCCTCTTCGAGGCCAAGTTCAAGTACCGCAACGCCATTGCCGCCGTCGGGGACGCCCGCGGCAGCAAACGCGCACTTTAGGGGGCCTTCTCTCAAAGGTCCCCTCTCATCCGGTTGCATCATCTTCTGTCTGGCAGCGCTTTTGGGCTGCTGCTGCCTCTTTCACAACTTCTAGGAGACTGTCGAGTGTGGGGAGCCCACTGGCAGAGCTGCAGCTACCCACCCCCAACTCTCCTCCTCTTCTCCTGCGTCATCAGACCACCCTGGACGTCTAGTCAAAACAAGGCCAGACTTCACGTGAACGTCAAGTGGGCCTCTGGCTGGAGCTAAGCCCGCTCAATTTCGGTGGTCTCTCATCCTCTTCCCTCATGTCCCGGCCCCAGAAGGATTGCAGCATGGCATCCCTGTACCTGGCAATCCAGGAGGACAACGTCGACAAGTGCTGCGACGAGTGCCAGCCCCACGACGGGGTGCACGACAACCATCGCGTCCACTGCATCGGCCGCAGCTGCCATCGCAAGTACTGCTGCAACGGCCTCGACTCCCTCTATGCCCCACCTGGCTCTGCCCGCCCCGAGATCTGGGAGCAGATCCTGGCCTGGATCAACCAGCTCAAGCCCGGGAACGACTTCGACTACCTCTGCCACATCTGCGTCTTCGACCTACCAGGCCTCCTGCCCTCCTCCCTCTACACTCAGGCCAGAGCGGCGGGGGTTCCCGTCACCACTTTCTCCACCTTCCGAGGCCCCTTCCGCTACTGCGGCCCCAACGTCCTCCTCCAGGACCTCGGACCCCGCTACACTCCGCTCACCGGCGTCAACAAGGCCTCCAGCGGCCGCCCCAGTGCCTTCCGGCCCATCACCCCCCGCGACCGGGGGCCCAGCAGCGGCGCCTACAGCTCCGCCGCGGCCAGCCAGTCGACGAGGTGCAAGGAGACGGGGGACTGCCATGGGGACAGCCGCGGGACGAGCTCAGCCGGCTGCGGGTCCCAGCTCCACCCGGCGCCCTCCCCCGCCCACGGGCGGGAGAGCTGGGCGCGCTTCAGCGAACGGGGCAGCCCGGCCCCCTCCACAACTGATAGTCAGAGCTATGCAGGTGATCCCTGGGAGGTGCAGAGCAGACGGGCGGGGCAGTGCTCCCGCGTGAGCTTCGCCGCCTCCCCCGGGGATGGGCACATGCCATCGCCCATCCAGCCGGTGGACCTGACGCTGCCAATCCAGTTCCAGAACCAGCAGCGGGAGCTGGCCAGGCGATGCCTGACGCCGGGGCCCTTCGCGGGGCTGCCGCCGGGGCACTGGACGGGCCACGCGGGCAACAGCACACCGGCCCGCCTCAGCCCGCCGCCGCCGGGGAGCTGGCATCGGAGCCGGAGCGGGACGATCAACGACGAGCTGGCCCGGCTCAGTCCGCCGCTGCTGCGGAGCCACCGCAGCGGGCCGTCCATCGTCGACGGTGTTCTCAGCAGCCGCCGGTCGAGTCGGGGCGGCAGCCCCGCATGACCGTGCCTACAGACAGGCAGCAGGGCTCCGGGGTCTGGACGACCTCCGGGCAGATGAGTGGCGGGGCCGCGACGGGCCCCGCAATGGTTGAGACGACCGCGGCTGGGCGGAGCAACGAAGCCTCCGGCCAGGCCAGCCATTGGAGCAGCTTCAGCGATCGCTGGAGCAACGAGGGCCCCGGCAACCAAGCCCGGGGCCACAGCCGACGGGGCTACGGCAGCCCCACGGACAACGGACGGCGGAGCAGCGACCGGGGCCACGACGGGCCCTGGGGCGGCAGCCCGCACAGCGAGAGCCAGGGCCACGACGGGCCCCGGGACTCAGGCCGCCGAGGCGGCGACGATCGAGAAGGCGACGACTGCCGGGACCACGACGGGTCCCGGGCGGCAGTCGCCGGGACGGCGACCGCGATGAAGAGCGCGGAGGCGGCAGTCGGCGGGGCCATGACGGGTCTCG
>JASANA010008216.1:0-19500 GCA_030248095.1 Ptycholaimellus sp. GST1_10
TCCTGGTCTTAATTTTCCCCATTAACACTGAGGGGGTTTAGACCATTTGTTAGGAAGGTTCACTACTTGTGGCAAGTTGCATTGCCATAATATGCTTGCTTGGCCTACCTGTAGCACTCAGGTACTCAATGCACTGCATCCCATTGTCTGCTGAGCCTTTTTATGGAGCCCCGATGGGGTTGCTAGTACACTAATACATAACGTAACATAACACTTCACTTACATAACATAACATAACAATTAGGGCACATATTTGCCAATTTCACTAAAGTTTTGGTCCAAACTATTCATTCAGTGACCAGATTCTCACTGAATGCATCAAAACGAGGCCATGTATACCCCCATAACATGGATGCATGAGGTTTATTTGAAAATTCAAACTTTTAATGTCCTGGTCTTAATTTTCCCCATTAGCAGTGAGGGGGTTTAGACCATTTGTTAGGGAGGTTCCCTACTTGTGGTGAGTTGCATTGCCATAATATGCTTGCTTGGCCTACCTGCAGCACTCAGGTACTCAATGCACTGCATCCCTTTGGCTGCTGAGCCTTTTTATGGAGCCCCGATGGGTCTGCTAATAAACTGAATACATAACGTAACATAACACTTCACTTACATAACATAAAAAAACAATTTGGGACAAATTTGCCAATTTCACTAAACTTTTGGTCCAAACTGATTCATTCAGTGACCAGATTCTCTACTGAATGCATCAAAACGCAGCCATGTATACCCATAACATGGATGCATGAGGTTTATTTTGTTAAAAATTCCAACTTTTAATGTCCTGGTCTTAGTTTTCCCCATTAACAATGAGGGGGTTTAGACCATTTGTTAGGAAGGTTCACTACTTGTGGCGAGTTGCATTGCCATAATATGCTTGCTTGGCCTACCTGCAGCACTCAGGTACTCAATGCACTGCATCCCATTGCTTGCTGAGCCCTTTGATGGAGCCCCGATGGGGTTGCTAATAAGCAACACTAATACATAACGTAACATAACACTTCACTATTTCTGATAAATCAATACCTAACCATTCATTTCTTTTAGAATGATCAATTTCAGTCTAAATATTTTTATTTATCACTTAGGACACTAAGTACCACTTAACTATTCCCCACACTTCTGGTTATACATTACGAACTTAAATATTAATGCCGCCATGCACCTCCTGCCCTGGTAGGTGCACCCGGATAGAAGTAAATGTAATGCGAAATAACAAGTACCTTCGGTCAGACAGAATGACCGCGAGAATCTATTACTGAAATGGTATACAATATATATCTCATATATATAAAATACCTCGGAATGGCAACCCAGATCTTTAATTAGATCAAAGTGGTTGGCTAAACTAGATCAGTCCTGATCCATAAGAATGGAGCCTGGTCGGCGAAAAATAATCACCACCCTACCCCAAAACCAATCATGAATTACAACCAAAATAATGCCCGATTACCCGTATCTAGGGACAACGCCACAGTTGATCTCCTAGCCACGGGAAACCCTTACTCCTTCCAGTTGGGGGCCCAGGTTGGAGAGGAAGGTTACAGAGACCCCCATGGCCTGTTTCGGGGGGGGCGCTTTGAAGACACCTTTGTCAGAACCGCCACAAAACAAAAAAAAGGAAAACCACAAAAAAACGTTAGATCGATCAGGGACCTGAAGGACGAGATCCTTTATGATAAGGATGGAAAACACAACAATGAAGCCTCCAGCAATTGGAGAGAGGATGATGGAAATCAGGTGGAAACATGTGGAAGATGTGGTACTTGTGCAATGTTTAGGAATACAAACGGCACGGTTACTGCTTCTCATTCTGCTAAACAGTTCAAACCTAGGCTACTTTACAAAGCTGGATGCGACAACAAAACAGTAATATACTGTTTATCATGCCCACATGAGGGATGCAACATGAAATACGTAGGAATGACCAGACAGAAACTCAAGGTACGGATGGGGGATCACAGGAGACAAATAGAGAAAGATATAATTGATACACCGATTTATAAACATTTTGCTCGCGGCCATGAAACAAAGGTAATCCCTAGAGTACAGATACTGGAGCAAATAGGTGAAGATGAAGATCAAACAACGGAGGGGAACAGGCTAGAGGATAGAGAAAGAGACTGGACATTAGCACTTAACACGGTATGGCCATGGGGATTGAACACAAATATCCTAGGCTCCGGAACAATCACAGAAACCACAGATCCAGCAGACAGGAGAAATACACCTTGGTTCCGTATAATAACAGAGACAGTAGTGGGAAGAGGGGACTGCAAGAAAAGAGGCAGAAGAAAAGGGGAAGCTCTGACACTTCTGACCGATGAGGACTACAATATTACCCTTAACTTTCTGTTGCAATGCGATACTAGTATGAAACAAATATATAGGGCACTGAATAGCTTGAAGAACAACGAACTTTCTAAACTGATAGACAGAACCAGGAAAATCGAATCAGCAGAGATGTTTAGGCTATATCAATTGTTGACCAGCTATGCAACAACAAGGTTTAAGCCAAAGGAATCACCAAAACCAAAGAAAAAGAAAGGAAAAGGCATAACAAAATACTATAGCAACGTATCAAGCAATGGGTTAAGCATGACTAGGATGTTAAACAAATCAAAGGGTCAACTAGGGATACCAAGAGAAGTAGTGAAAGAAGCGGAATTTACATGGAAACTACCAGAACAAATTGGCAGCACAGCTTTAAATTATTCACAGTTCCTCAAGAAACTAGACGAAAAAGAGATGGCAAAAATATTAGAAAGGGGTTGCAAATGTAGCTCAAAGCCAGAACATTTAAAAGTGGATGGACATATACTCACGGGAGATTTGAACTGGTTAGAAAAGGAAACAAAGGAGGCACTAGAAAAAGGACTCAAATTCAGACCTGACAACGGAGAAGGGACACTCGCGAGTGCTAGGACAACAATGAACACTTTACTTATTTGGATGGGATCAGAACTAAAAAAGGAACGAATAATTTGGGACGACTTAGAGCATATATACGAAATAGTTCGACATAGAATCATTCAGACAAAATCAAGACTGGAACATCAGGGAATTAGAGAGCTTACAGACTACAACAAGACAGTATACTTAAGGAATTCCATGAAGAGACTGCACAAATGGTACGTGATCATGCCAGTGGACAAAGCTTCAAACAACATAGCAATTAGCTGCAAAATAGGGTATATCAAGCGAATGAACAGGGAAATGGGAGTAACAATAGAAGGAGGACTGATAACTTTCGAGGGAAATGGCACCTACAGCCCAATTGAGACATGCACGGCGGAAGAACTAATTGAAGAACACAGCCAGCTACTTAGGACATATGACTTGGGTACCCTAGATGAAAAGAACAGGACAATACCAGCGATATGGATGTCTCCCAAATTCCACAAAACACCTGTAGGCACTCGGTTCATCGCAGGGGCGAAGAGAAGCAGTCTAAAGGCACTCGGAGTTAAGCTAACAGGCATCTTAAAGGAGATAGGAGCACATTGGGAAAGATATTGCAGAAACGTGGGTGAGCGCAAGGGCATAGATCTATTTTGGAGTGTAAAAAACAGTCAGGCGATAACTGGTTTAATCAGAACAGGAGGAGGGAAACCAAGTCCAAACATGGTCTCAGCAGACTTTAGCACACTCTTCACAGCACTAGAACATGAAGTGGTGATTAAAATGCTAACGGAAATAATAGGCATAGTCTTCAACAGGTTCAAATACATCACAAAATCATGTCAGCACTACATGCACAATTCAGAGGACAGGCAACAGAACAGCTATACACAACAGGATGTACTAGAATTGATTCACACAGTGGTCGAGGAGGCATACGTCTTCTACGCAGGAAAGGTATTCAGGCAAACTAAGGGGATAAGCATGGGCACGAGTTGCAGTCCACTAGTGGCCGACATGGTTCTATCAAAACTAGAATTCAATTACCTGTCGAACAGTGCGAACATTGCAATCGCGAAAAAACTTAAAGGCACAAGAAGATACATTGATGACATACTCTGCTTTAACGGGGATCATTTAAGGGGAGCAGCGCAAGACATGTATCCACCTTCGCTACCCTTAGGCTACGACATAGTCGAGAATGGGGAACTGCATTTCCTGGACCTATGTATCAGTGCAGACGGGGTTGGTAGGAAGATATACGACAAAAGACGAGCATTCTCATTCACGGTGATCAGCCTTCCAGACAAATCGAGCAACCAACCAATGCAATTAGGACTAAACACATTCTTCAGCCAGGCGCTTCGGTTCATTAGTATCTGCAAAACGTGGTTTAACCTAGAAGAAAACCTTACATTGCTTATAGGAACGATGCGAGAAAGGGGTTATCATGCAAAGGAATTGGGCAACGTTATAAACAAATTGGTCAATCGATACCCTCAGGCAGTATACATGGCGGAAGGAGCAACAAAGCAAAGGATAATGGCGCTTATCTTCAATTAATCTACTTGCAGATCGAGCCACGAGAGCACACAAAGCAAAGGAGGCGACAGACGACGACGGGATCATTGCGCAGGCTCGACAGCTCTACATGGCAACTGGTTTGAAGGTAGTGAAACCTCTTGGATCTGCACCGCCTGCGCCATTCTGATGATGATGTTGGCTAATCATGTGTTGGAAGGAAAAAAAGAAAAAAGAAAACGACCGCGGACCAGGACCATGCAAAAGGGACAGTTCCTTGTTCAATAACTATTTAATTCACTTATGACAATTGATATCTTCGATTTAATTGATCTACTTCTAGATTTAATTCTAATTTTACTCTAAGTTCAATAAAACTAATTACGCTAGGTTGCATATCCATCTGCCGCGTGGACAACGCGAGGATGGAACAGTAACCGAGACTAGCTAACGAGTGCAGCATCCGCTAGAAGATCTACGCCAGAGGAAGGTTCAAAGCTATTAGAAGACTACCGAAGGTCAGCCGTATCCTCTCTTTTGCTGTGGGAAATCGGGAGTATGACCGGCTTTTGAGTCATGAAGTCTGATAACACTGGATTTGTACTTATCCCCATCATGAGAATGTTGAAATATTCTGCTCTGAGGCGATGCAAGGCAGTAGCCGGAATGCTAGCCAAAGAGTAATCTAGTCGGATAATTTTGTCTCTCAACACCAAGGCTTTGCCGGAATGGTGATTGAGCTAACTTCCAACACTTTTTCTGCTTAGAGGCGATGCAAGGCAGTAGCCGGAATGCTAGCCAAAAAGTAATGTTTGTCAGTTATATCAGTCGCTCAGCACCAAGGCATTGCCGGAATGGTGACTGTTGCCTCTTTACACTCCTACACACCACTCAGCGGCGATGCAAGGCGATAGCCGGAATGCTAGCCAAAGAGTAACATTTGACCAGCAAAAAAGCACATACCCAGCACCAAGGCGCTGCCGGAATGGTGACTGAGGGCTTAACACTTACACCTTCTACTTCGGGTTACTTGGAGGCGATGCAAGGCGATAGCCGGAATGCTAGCCAAAAAGTAAGCTCCGGCAAGTAAACTACGTTCTCCCAGCGCCAAGGCACTGCCGGAATGGTGACTGAGGCTTGTCTACGCAAACTACAACACACATCTGCTTGGAGGCGATGCAAGGCGATAGCTGGAATGCTAGCCAAAAAGTAATCTCGTCCTGCAGAAAAAAAAAATGGAACCTACTAGCACCAAGGCATTGCCGGAATGGTGATTGTGGAATACTCTACGATTACCTTCTTTCTGAACAATGCAATATTAATAGTATTATTACCTTCAAAATTGCTTCGTTGACAATTACCTGTTGATATAATTTGAACATCCTCCTTCTTCTTAAGCATGGCACCTTTTGTCGGAAGCATCGGAGAATGAAACTGGCGTCAATAAAATCCACGAATTGCATGGAAGACGAAAAGTGAGCAAAGCATGAGACCAAAAATTCAGCATCGATCCTGAGCTGACCAGAGATTGAAAGACGGGGCTAGACAGGCAGACGGAAAGGGAGGGGGGAGAATGAGACGCACTTCTAGACAGATGCCTTGCAACAGCCACACTACCGTAGAGCCTTCCATGGGAATGGACAAAATGCACATCTTTAATACGGTAGATATGGCACACGCGCCTTTCCGAAAACCACTTGTAGGATCACCAGTACATTTTCGCTAACTAAATAGACATTAAATTCTTTCTAGGGCTCGCTGATAAATCAATACCTAACCATTCATTTCTTTTAGAATGATCAATTTCAGTCTAAATATTTTTATTTATCACTTAGGACACTAAGTACCACTTAACTATTCCCCACACTTCTGGTTATACATTACGAACTTAAATATTAATGCCGCCATGCACCTCCTGCCCTGGTAGGTGCACCCGGATAGAAGTAAATGTAATGCGAAATAACAAGTACCTTCGGTCAGACAGAATGACCGCGAGAATCTATTACTGAAATGGTATACAATATATATCTCATATATATAAAATACCTCGGAATGGCAACCCAGATCTTTAATTAGATCAAAGTGGTTGGCTAAACTAGATCAGTCCTGATCCATAAGAATGGAGCCTGGTCGGCGAAAAATAATCACCACCCTACCCCAAAACCAATCATGAATTACAACCAAAATAATGCCCGATTACCCGTATCTAGGGACAACGCCACAGTTGATCTCCTAGCCACGGGAAACCCTTACTCCTTCCAGTTGGGGGCCCAGGTTGGAGAGGAAGGTTACAGAGACCCCCATGGCCTGTTTCAGCGGCGGCGCTTTGAAGATACCTTTGTCAGAACTGCCACACAACACAATATAGGACAACTGCAACAAAACGTTAGATCGATCAGGGACCTGAAGGACGAGATCCTTTATGATAAAGACGGAAAACACAACAATGAAGCCTCCAGCAATTGGAGAGAGGATGATGGAAATCAGGTGGAAACATGTGGAAGATGTGGTACTTGTGCAATGTTTAGGAATACAAACGGCACGGTTACTGCTTCTCATTCTGCTAAACAGTTCAAACCTAGGCTACTTTACAAAGCTGGATGCGACAACAAAACAGTAATATACTGTTTATCATGCCCACATGAGGGATGCGACATGAAATACGTAGGAATGACCAGACAGAAACTCAAGGTACGGATGGGGGATCACAGGAGACAAATAGAGAAAGATATAAATGATACACCGATTTATAAACATTTTGCTCGCGGCCATGAAACAAAGGTAATCCCTAGAGTACAGATACTGGAGCAAATAGGTGAAGATGAAGATCAAACAACGGAGGGGAACAGGCTAGAGGATAGAGAAAGAGACTGGACATTAGCACTTAACACGGTATGGCCATGGGGATTGAACACAAATATCCTAGGCTCCGGAACAATCACAGAAACCACAGATCCAACAGACAGGAGAAATACACCTTGGTTCCGTATAATAACAGAGAGAGTAGTGGGAAGAGGGGACTGCAAGAAAAGAGGCAGAAGAAAAGGGGAAGCTCTGACACTTCTAACCGATGAGGACTACAATATTACCCTTAACTTTCTGTTGCAATGCGATACTAGTATGAAACAAATATATAGGGCACTGAATAGCTTGAAGAACAACGAACTTTCTAAACTGATAGACAGAACCAGGAAAATCGAATCAGCAGAGATGTTTAGGCTATATCAATTGTTGACCAGCTATGCAACAACAAGGTTTAAGCCAAAGGAATCACCAAAACCAAAGAAAAAGAAAGGAAAAGGCATAACAAAATACTATAGCAACGTATCAAGCAATGGGTTAAGCATGACTAGGATGTTAAACAAATCAAAGGGTCAACTAGGGATACCAAGAGAAGTAGTGAAAGAAGCGGAATTTACATGGAAACTACCAGAACAAATTGGCAGCACAGCTTTAAATTATTCACAGTTCCTCAAGAAACTAGACGAAAAAGAGATGGCAAAAATATTAGAAAGGGGTTGCAAATGTAGCTCAAAGCCAGAACATTTAAAAGTGGATGGACATATACTCACGGGAGATTTGAACTGGTTAGAAAAGGAAACAAAGGAGGCACTAGAAAAAGGACTCAAATTCAGACCTGACAATGGAGAAGGGACACTCGCGAGTGCTAGGACAACAATGAACACTTTACTTATTTGGATGGGATCAGAACTAAAAAAGGAACGAATAATTTGGGACGACTTAGAGCATATATACGAAATAGTTCGACATAGAATCATTCAGACAAAATCAAGACTGGAACATCAGGGAATTAGAGAGCTTACAGACTACAACAAGACAGTATACTTAAGGAATTCCATGAAGAGACTGCACAAATGGTACGTGATCATGCCAGTGGACAAAGCTTCAAACAACATAGCAATTAGCTGCAAAATAGGGTATATCAAGCGAATGAACAGGGAAATGGGAGTAACAATAGAAGGAGGACTGATAACTTTCGAGGGAAATGGCACCTACAGCCCAATTGAGACATGCACGGCGGAAGAACTAATTGAAGAACACAGCCAGCTACTTAGGACATATGACTTGGGTACCCTAGATGAAAAGAACAGGACAATACCAGCGATATGGATGTCTCCCAAATTCCACAAAACACCTGTAGGCGCTCGGTTCATCGCAGGGGCGAAGAGAAGCAGTCTAAAGGCACTCGGAGTTAAGCTAACAGGCATCTTAAAGGAGATAGGAGCACATTGGGAAAGATATTGCAGAAACGTGGGTGAGCGCAAGGGCATAGATCTATTTTGGAGTGTAAAAAACAGTCAGGCGATAACTGGTTTAATCAGAACAGGAGGAGGGAAACCAAGTCCAAACATGGTCTCAGCAGACTTTAGCACACTCTTCACAGCACTAGAACATGAATTGGTGATTAAAATGCTAACGGAAATAATAGGCATAGTCTTCAACAGGTTCAAATACATCACAAAATCATGTCAGCACTACATGCACAATTCAGAGGACAGGCAACAGAACAGCTATACACAACAGGATGTACTAGAATTGATTCACACAGTGGTCGAGGAGGCATACGTCTTCTACGCAGGAAAGGTATTCAGGCAAACTAAGGGGATAAGCATGGGCACGAGTTGCAGTCCACTAGTGGCCGACATGGTTCTATCAAAACTAGAATTCAATTACCTGTCGAACAGTGCGAACATTGCAATCGCGAAAAAACTTAAAGGCACAAGAAGATACATTGATGACATACTCTGCTTTAACGGGGATCATTTAAGGGGAGCAGCGCAAGACATGTATCCACCTTCGCTACCCTTAGGCTACGACATAGTCGAGAATGGGGAACTGCATTTCCTGGACCTATGTATCAGTGCAGACGGGGTTGGTAGGAAGATATACGACAAAAGACGAGCATTCTCATTCACGGTGATCAGCCTTCCAGACAAATCGAGCAACCAACCAATGCAATTAGGACTAAACACATTCTTCAGCCAGGCGCTTCGGTTCATTAGGATCTGCAAAACGTGGTTTAACCTAGAAGAAAACCTTACATTGCTTATAGGAACGATGCGAGAAAGGGGTTATCATGCAAAGGAATTGGGCAACGTTATAAACAAATTGGTCAATCGATACCCTCAGGCAGTATACATGGCGGAAGGAGCAACAAAGCAAAGGATAATGGCGCTTATCTTCAATTAATCTACTTGCAGATCGAGCCACGAGAGCACACAAAGCAAAGGAGGCGACAGACGACGACGGGATCATTGTGCAGGCTCGACAGCTCTACATGGCAACTGGTTTGAAGGTAGTGAAACCTCTTGGATCTGCACCGCCTGCGCCATTCTGATGATGATGTTGGCTAATCATGCGTTGGAAGGAAAAAAAGAAAAAAGAAAACGACCGCGGACCAGGACCACGCGAAAGAGACAGTTCCTTGTTCAATAACTATTTAATTCACTTATGACAATTGATATCTTCGATTTAATTGATCTACTTCTAGATTTAATTCTAATTTTACTCTAAGTTCAATAAAACTAATTACCCCCGTCGGCTGCATATATATAAATATTTATTTGTGATTCCGGAGCCCATACTCCTCGGTTTTTCAATGAAATTGGCTGAATTTTGCATGGAGGTCCGTCTAGGTGTTGACTCGGGCCGATTTTGTGCGCTTGGCACAATTTTGACTTGTTCCAGATTTATGGTCAAAAAACCTCGAAAATTGGGGCCTCAAAATTCGAAAATTTTTCGAAAAAGTGTGTTTTATTTTATTAATAGTATAATTATTATTAAGCAAACACCTCAGAAATTATTTTTATAAAGAATGGAAGGACATCATTTAGTCAATAATAAAATTAGAAATATTAGTTAAAAGTTGGCCTTAATGAATCGTGGAATTTTCAAGGCCGCGCATCTATTGGCTACAGCCGATTTTACCTTTTGTCATTCATGGTAACTTGAGGCTGTAGCAGTACCAGCATTTTCGGAAACTGCTGCTTTCTTTATTCAACTATTTTTATTAGTCCCTACCTAACTGTTACACCGATATTACCTTTACACCATTTTCGAACGTTTGAAAAGGGTTCTGGCTATAAATGAATGTCAGTAAGACAGGTCAAAGTGAAAAAAGAAGAGAAAGGGTGCCAACGAATTGACGGATGCATGATGCTCTGGTATATTTCGACGTCTGAGGAAGAGTTGCAGTAGCTATTTTCTCCCACCTTCACATGATTCAGACCAAGCATGTGTCCCACTTCATGCGCGATTACAAGTTGTGCTTCCATATTTGCAGGAGAATACAGCGGTAAACCGGAAAGAGCAGAGATGAGCTACACTTGGTGGTGTTATTGTCTAATAGTTTGAATAAGCAAAGTATCGGCTCATTCCAACTATCCCCCCTCAAGGTTTCTACTCTCCCTTCAAGGTTTTTATCCCCCCTCTCAAGGAAACTACCCCCTCAAGTTTCTACCCTCCCTTCAAGGAAGCGTTAAAATCAATGGTCAGTATAGCAGCGGTGTAATCAATCTTTTTTCATGACTCAATTATCCACCCCTCATGAATCCAATACCAATTATCCCCCTCATGAGATCCGACTCCAATTACCCCCCATGACTCCAATTACCCCCCCCCCCCTTCATAAGATTTGACTCCAATTATCGACCCGTCATAACTCATGACTGCGATTCCTAAGCCTAATCCCAAGTCCAGGGCTAAGTCTAAGCCTAATGGCCCATGAGAGGGGTAGTTTCCTTGATGAGGGATAGTTTCGGGCCGCTCCGCGGTCAATAACCAATATTTTTATGTTTATTTTTTCAGGCCCCAAAAAAAGTGATAATCACTGAGCCTTGCAAATTTCCCACGCTAAATTCAAATCTACTATTCATGAGCCTTTTTGAGCTCTTTGAGCCAGGTTCAAGAATTTAGTCTTTTCGAAAAAACTTACTGATGAAGGTAAATGGGAACAGGAGTCTTTGACAACAATCCTAACCTTCGTGCGGCTCTGAAAGATTCACGACCGCTAATAGGTTGCTACAGTTGCCATTAGGAGATTTGGCCACTCCAAGAACCGCGTCCGAAACGGGATAACCTACAACAATTCTTGTTGCAGCAAAAACTGTGCATGCTCGGAAGACTGACCTGGCAATGAAGTTATATAAATGTTCAGAGTTTTTTTCATGATACTTTGGAATTCTAATAACATTAGCAGCAACTTGTCAATGGTCCTCAATCTGGTGTCATGGGACTTTAGCCAATCTTTTTCAAGAGCTTCCCATCTCGAGTCATTAATAATAGAGTCCCGCATTTCGACTGTGAAATTTTGCAGATATTCCGTGGCAAAATTGAACATTATGAAAATCTGAAACAGTTTGTTTTTCAGATTGACCCTGACGTAAAATATTGACTTTATCTCGTTGCAGTTGGTCGTAGATATTTTGAATACCTTCGAGTATGGCATTCACATGCTTTTTGGTATCATACAAAGTGTTGAATTTGCTGATGAATGCTTGGTCAATGAATACTTGGACGTCCAATGTCAGTGTAATCCATCCCGTTGGCGGTTGACATGGCCTACAAGTAAAAACTGAGCTAAGGCAAATACAACACCCAATGGATGAGGCCGGAAATCGAAATTCAGAGCGGCCCAAAAACACGTAGCAGTCCTTACAGATGGCTCACTCTTTGTCCTCATGTTGTCCTGGCGGAGTGTCAGGGCCCAGGCCCTCTTTTTGACCCGGTTGTAATTTTTCATGATTATTGCTGGAGAATTGCAAAGAAATCCTTAATTTATGTTGCTCACAAAACATTGATGCCAGTTCAAAAAACTGTGCCTGCCCCAAAGGTTTCACCTGCCCCTCAAGTTTTCAGCCTACCCCGCCTATAGTAAAACAGAGTTAGCCGTTACCGGATGACTGGGGAATGCTTAAATTATAGTTTTCTCTGGCCTAGTCTGGTCAAATGGATAGTAGTAGATCTATTTCCATGACTTGGAACTCGGGGCAATCGAATTTTTAATAGAAAAGGGATTCAATTTAGGCTTGCCGATGGTTGCAGATATATTCACTTTGGCTTGCAGATGGTACCAGATAAGGCTTGGTTTTCTTTTTAAATGAACTCAAACTGCAAGCATCGATGTCGAACTTCACATTGGGTTTCTAAAACATAAAACGCAAGGAAGAGCGATGTCAAAAAATTTGGTGCGAAATTCATGATTATATTTTGCTTGAGAATAGGTTTTTATAATAATAATAGGCTTTTATACGGCTACAGTTGCCTGAAATACGAAAAAAGTCGTAATACTTTTTTAGCTGGGAAAATTTCGCTTTATTTTGGCACTTTTCATCAAAAAAGGCTTTCCTTAAACATATTCTTAGCTGCTGTCAAGAGATGCGCACATCTACATATAAATTTTGGCCAATTTAAGACCGGGGAAACCTCACTTCATTTCAATAGCTATGACTCGTGAATGGAAAGCCCTAATGTGCCGCACCTTAAAATTTAAAGCTTCAATTTTTTGTGGTCCTAATAAATGAAAATCGCCATGAGCCAATTGCCGAATGCATTTTTGATAATTTTCTTGTTCACCAATGCAATACCAGGACAGATTGTTCTTTTTACCCAGCTAAGGGCTTTCATATCTCAGGGCGGAGGTGAAGTTGAGCAAGTTTCATGAACTGGGATATTTTAAGCCTTATCTGACCCTACATGAGATGTAATGCGCTCACAATAAAAAGGAAAGTAGAGAATTAGATTAGGTATGCGCCTGCCACCATGGCCCATTTGATGTGCTCCAAACGATACCTCAGAACAGCTTTACCACTAGAAGCTGGCTTTTTTGTGAACTTTGAATCGGCAATGTATTGGGATAGTAGAATTTTGTAGGTTTGGTCACATAACAAATTAATCTTTGGCAGGAAGAAAACACTTGATTTGCTTCAATTCTAGCCACTACATTTTTGCGCTTCTTAATAAAGTTACCCCCTTCTTATCATCTATCTTCCATTTTCCTTGTCCAAATTACACATCTTGTGCACAGCATGCTCCATTGCTCCCATTCTGTTTAACAGCGGCCAAACCATGCAATGTCCTCGTTGTGGGCTGGAAATTCCATTGTCTGCGTTACCCTCTCATTTGAGCCGCTTCCACTTGGGATACTTTGCCAGCAGCCCAAAGTGGACCTGTTCGGAGTGCAGTTTTCAGACTAGCTCTCCTTCTGAAGCCACTCTGGACTCGGAGACTCGGAGATTAACTTTGGACAGGACGGCAGTAGTTCTTTAGTGTATCAGTTTGAAAGCTCCCTCATTCCCGAAACTCAGGCATTGGATAGAACCAAGGATGAGACTCTGGGCAATGGCTCAAAAACGGAAGGTATCGCCAAAGCCAATTTCAGCACCTGCAAACGCTGCTACAAATTTATTCAGTGGAGTCGGCGTGGACAGTTAGCGAAAAGTTTTAGAAGTTCTGAAACATATAAGAATAAGAATATTGCAGCAGACTTCAGTGCATGGTCTATCACATCGCGAGTTGCCTGAAGATAAAGCCGTTTGCCTGCGGAGCTTGCGGCTTCCGTCAAAGTCAACGCGGCAATGTGCGACGCCACCAAAATTCGGTCCCAAAATGCAGGCATCAGCTCATTCGAATCAGTTGAAGAGTATTTATTTAAAAAAGCCATTTCAGTGGAGCCATTGTTCAAGTGGTCGACAGGAAAGAAGCCGAAACAAGCGTACGCAAAGGGTTTGATGAATGCTTTGGGTGTGATTCAAGCGGCTGGTGTGGATTCTGATGTTTGGTTCCAATTTATTCCTAATCGCGAAATAAGCAAACAACAATTGCAATGAAGAGTATTCCAACACAACTAACTTTATATGCCTAGACCTTCGAGCTCGATTTCTTCACCTCGAGTTTTATCACATGAGCGCTCAATACTTCAGCGCTGGAGTAACTGCAACGCCAACAACATTCTCATCGATCTCGAAACTTATTTGATCATAAGTTATGGTTTTTTGCCTCCTACAGGGGCTTTGGAGACGGTGTCTGGCCTTGTCTTACGCTTCAAATTGGGCTGGCGCGAACGGAGCTTAAGCGGAGTGTCAGCGCAAAGCCCCTCTTTTCGACCTAGGTGTACGTTTTTGGGGTTATTGCTAGATCTCAATTTTGATAAGGCTGCTGCTCGTCACAGAAAGCTCCAATCGTTTTAATTCTTTTTGCAATGGAAAGAGCAACATCGAATTGACTATAGTTTATCTTTTGACTTTTGCCCAAAACTATTTATTTAACAATGAAAAATGCCAAAAACCATTTGTCCGAACTCCTTCTTCTCCTTCTGCTCCTTCTGCTCCGCATCTATTCAATGGACGATAGTAGGTATTCATTTTATCCCCCCGCCCCCTGCCCCCGGTCACTGGGCTTTATCATATAGTCATTTATTGATAAATCTGAAGTTAGGCTAAGGTGGCATATGCCGCAGTGGTGTAGTGGTGTACGCGATTGGTCAGATGAATGATCCTGACAGGTTCGTATCCTTCTCAAGCATTCTTTTTTATTTTTGTCTGTTTAAAGTTGAGAAAACAACTGGTATATCATCGGAAGGCCTAATGTAAAGCTCTATTTTCCCAAAAATCGATTCTCCTAAACAAAATCTAAGAAAATTTCTCAAAAATTTTTATGTTTGCCTATAGATTTGCATTGTAATTTCCGATTTGAAAACTTTTTTTAAGTTTTTGTTTTTTATTTTTTTATTTATCTAATAAAATCTTAGCTAAATATATAACCAACATTATAAAATTTGTATTTATACATTTTATACTATATTAAAAGTGGAAGAAATATCTGGTACCATCGGCAGGCCAAATGTGGGTCTCTTTTCTCCAAAATTTGCAATTGACTCGAGTAAAAAGTCAAGGAAATACATTTTATACTAGTGGAATCTGCTGCGTCATCTGCATTTTGTTTTTGGGCGCGCATGGAAAGAGACAATGATCTGCGCGCCAAAAACAAAATGCAACTGTCCAAGCAGCAGATTCCACTAGTATAAAATGTATTTCCTTGACTTTTTACTCGAGTCAATTGCAAATTTTGGAGAAAAGAGACCCACATTTGGCCTGCCGATGGTACCAGATTATTCGGCACGAGTGGCTCTTTTCTCCCAAACTGTAAAATGGCCCAAGCTAAAAAGCAAGGAAATAAAACTACTAACAGTGGAATCAGCTGAGCCACTACAATTTGTATTCCTCTCCATAAATGTACCTAACTTGTACCTTATGTACCTTGTTGATCCAATGTACACAGCATACTCTCATTCTGTTTCACAGCGGCCATACCATGCAATGTCCTCGCTGTATGCTCGAAATACCCAAATCTGAGCTACCGTCTCATTTGAGCCGCTTCCACTTTGGACACTTTGCCAGCACCCCAAAGTGGACCTGTTCGGAGTGCGGTTTTCAGACGAGCTCTCCTTCTGAAGCCACTCTGCACTTACTCCTCCTGCAGCACAAGCAACTCGCTTTAGAACTGCCCACCAACCTGCTCAGGGATCTGATTGTGGAAGCACCAGACATTAATTATGGCCAGGACAGCAGTAGTTCCTTTGTGTATCAGTTTAAAAGCTCCTTTATTCCCGAAACTAGAACCAAGGATGAGACTCTGGGTAATGGCTCAAAAACGGAAGGAATTGCCAAAGCCAATTTCAGCACCTGCAAACGCTGCTACAAATTTTTTCAGTGGGGTCGACGTAAACGGTTTGGACGTTTAGAAGTTCTGAACTGTGATAAGAAGGGGATATTGCAGCAGACTTCAGTGCATGGTGCAGCATATCACGAGTTGCCTGAAGATAAAGCCGTTTGCCTGCGGAGCTTGCGGCTATCGGCAAAGTCAACGGGGCAATGTGCAACGCCACCAAAACTCGGTCCCAGAATGCAGGTATCAGCTGAATTTGAAGAAGTGTTTATAAAAAGGCCATTTCAGTGGAGCCATTGTTCACGTGGTTGACAAAAGTGAGGCCGAAAAAATCGTACGCAAAGGGTTTGAGGAATGCTTTGGCTGTGATTCAAGCGGCTGGTGTGGCTTCTGATGCTTTTGTTCCAATTTCATTCTAATCAATTTCGAAACTATTTTTCATTTTATTGTCTTTTTAAAAAGCCGGCCAAACCATTTGTAAAGTTGTATTCTGATTAGCTAGCTTCTCAATAATCTTTTCGAGCCCTACAAGTTTTGGATCCTGCTTTATCCCTCCGCCGAAATAAACGATCAACCTTCCAACACTCCAATAAATAAAGGAGTAATTGATATAATCCAACACAAGTGGCGTTATGGGTAGAACTCTAAACTTAGTTTCTTCTTCTCGAGGTTTATTAGATGAGCGCTCAATACTGCAGCGCCGGAGTAACTGCAAATCTATCAAATTTCTCACGAATTTCTACACTTATTTTGACCATAAGTTTTGGTTTACCAAAAATTGTGGCTTTCTTGGCTCCTACAGGGGCTTTGGAGGGCGTGTCTGGCCGAATCTTTCGCTTCAGCCACCAGGCGAGGAAGTAGAGGAACTGGGCAAAGCTCATGATCTTGATGCCCAGCCATAGACTCAGTGCTCCACCCACCTCAGGACCCCAGTCTCAATAGTTCTCTTTTCATCGTCTAAAGATGCAATCTGCTACTTTGGAGAGGAAATCAGCAGTGGACAAAGCTGGACTCTCTCGCACTCTGTGCACCACCAGGTCCTTGTAGCCCACAAATATGGTCGAGCTGAAGCAAAGGAAAGCTTTGTGTGCATTGAAATTAGAACAAAGTGAAATAAACTAAAAAAATAAAATTGAATTAAAATTGAAGAAATAAAAATAACTAGTTCCCAGACAAAGTCTTGGCTACATTGGCTTGGAAGTACTTGGCCACATTCAGTCGACCTCTGCCAAAAAAAAGGATGGGGACAGCAGCTGATGATGAGCGAGGTTTACTGAATCTTGGAAATGTGTCTGGTAAAGAAGGTGCGTCGGCAGTTTGGCTGGCACCGACGCCTTTCCTAAAATAATTTGATGTCTTCAATTTTGTCTTCAATTTTGTCTTCAATTTTATCTTGTTTTGTTGTTTTGATGAGATTGTTTTATATTTTAAAAGGATATGGTTTTGTATTTTACAAAACGAGAGTTAGTTAATTTAACTGTCGAAAAAATATTGAGAAATAAAATAAGCTCTATATTTAAATGATAAAATAGAAAGAAAACCCTCCAGAACGTTCCCGGACTTTTCGAAAATCAGCACGAGCCCCTACTCCTGGTCAGTGTTGCCGTTTTTTTATGCCATAATGTGTACATTACAGAATCTTATACAATCCATATAATGTATAGTATTGTATAATTGGCTGATTGTAATGTGAATGTATGTATAATTTTTGAGAGGCCAAAATATGCCTTAATTATGCCATAACTGGGCCTGTTATGGCATAACTGGGCTTGATATGGGCTAGTTATGGGATATCTATGCTCCAGTTTGCATTGTGGGATTTTGCCATGCAACCAATGCATAGATTGCAGAGGTGCAGCAAAGGCTTCAGCTTCTCTGTGCTGTTCGCCATGCAACCAATGCATAGATTGCAGAGGTGCAGCAAAGGCTCCAGCTTACTCTGTGCTGTTCGCCATGCAACCAATGCATAGATTGGTCATGCCGATTTGGCGTTACGCCGATTCGGCGTTACGCCGATTCAGCGTTACGCCGATTCGGCGTTACGCCATTTCGGCATTATGCCGTTTCAGCGTTATGCCATTTAGGCGTTATGCCATTTCGGCGTTACGCCGCATAGATTGCAGAGGTGCAGCAAAGGCTCCAGCTTCTCTGTGCTGTTCGCCATGCAACCAATGCATAGATTGCAGAGGTGCAGCAAAGGCTCCAGATTACTCTGTGCTGTTCGCCATGCAACCAATGCATAGATTGCAGAGGTGCAGCAAAGGCTCCAGCTTACTCTGTGCTGTTCGCCATGCAACCAATGCATAGATTGCAGAGGTGCAGCAAAGGCTCCAGGGGCGCGGTCTTTCGCCATGGTCTGCGAAGGTCGCCAATATATGTGCGGCCTTGTTCACCTTCTCAAGCATTGAAATGAATAATAACTGGTACCATCGGCAAGCCAAATGTTGGTCTCTTTTCTCCAAATTTTGTAATTGCCTCGAGCAAAAAGTCAAGGAAATACATCTACTACTTGTGGAATCTGCTGCTAGGACAGTTGCATTTTGTTTTTGGCGCGCAGTTCAGTGTCTCTTTCCATGCGCGCCCAAAAACAAAATGCAGATGACGCAGCAGATTCCACAAGTAGTAGATGTATTTCCTTGACTTTTTGCTCGAGGCAATTACAAAATTTGGAGAAAAGAGACCAACATTTGGCTTGCCGATGGTACCAGTTATTTCTTCCACTTTTAATATAGTATAAAAATGTATAAATAAAAATTTATTTTTTTGTAATATATGGAAAATAAATAAAAAAAATAAACTCATTAAAAAATTATAACAAACATAAAAGAATCGAAAATATATTAAGATATTAATGGATAAAAAATTTAAAAAAATAAAAAAACATAATTATTTAAAAACAAGTATAATGGCGCAAAGCACAATAGGTGACCGCGAAGCGCAAGATGGGCTGGCGCGAGGAAGCATTCTCAACCAAATTCAAAAGTATGCACATATATAGAATCAGCAGTTATGAACTGTGAACAAAATAACACAAGTCTAGTGTGCAATTTTCAGCCATTCAATATGACAATTCTTCACTCAAAAGGAAAAGTCTGTGGTTTCTCAACCAAATTCAAAAGTAAGCACATATTTAGAATCAGCAGTTATGAATTGTGAACAAAAAAACTCAAGTCTTGTTTGCAATTTTCAGCCGTTCAACATGACAATTCTTCACTCAAAAGGAAAAATCTGTGGTTTCTCAACCGATTTGAAAAGTAAGCTCTGCTTTGGAACCGTTATATACGAATTGTGAACAAAAAAACTCAAGTGTTCTGTTCAAATCTTAACACTTCAGCCAGTACAGAGCAAAAAGTAAAATGTAAGGGCATAATTACGGGAAAAAATTTTCCTACT
>JASANA010008217.1:0-17578 GCA_030248095.1 Ptycholaimellus sp. GST1_10
TCAGTCAAAGCAGTCTGAACAGAACTCAAAAGCCTTCAAAACGTCAATTTCATGGAAGCAAGGTATCTATTACAAACAAGTTTCAACTGCCTCAATTGGAAAGAGATTTAGCGAAAGTTGTTTGTGTTATAAAAGACGGTAAGCGGGCAGAAAATGCACTATTTCAACAATATGAACAGGATCAAGAAGATAATTCTGGCTTACGCCAAAAAGAATGCAAGCAAAGATTTATACATTTCAGCTTTGGATTAACTAAACACAGAGGCTCTTTATCAATGAAAACCGTGCCAAAATAACACCACAAAATTCTTATTTATTTAAAGCCTTGGAATTTGTTTGACATATATCATTGCTTTTCTGTAGAATGTTTGAATTTGATTTGTACCAGCAATTTGAATTTGATTTTTTTTAAATGGTTCCTTTTAACTTTCGTTGTCGGGCACATTATAACAAAACTTGACGTATATACAAAAAGTTATGAATAGAAAAAGTACAAAGCTACTATCCAATTAAAGTAGGAAATATATGATTGTTCTTATTGGGTAATTTTCAATTTATGAACACTAAACACTTTTCCCTTGTAAAATTTGTCAACACTTTATTTTTTTTGGTACAATTCGTTTTTAATGTGAATTATCGAGCTCCAAAAGATCCAAATGAAAAAGAGTTCCATTTGTTACACTTCAGGTGGAAAATCCGATATTGCTTGCAAATTGGGCTCAGGCAGCAAGTTAAAACTTAACACAGCAACTTTGCGGCGAAACCTTAACACTTTCCCAACTAATGTTGATAACTTTGGTCATTTTGATACCAGTTATTATATATATGCACGTTAATAGAAATCCAGCAAGTAAAAAATAAAGTAATGGATAGCTCATTGCATTTATTAAAATCACAGCGGCAGTATTTTTTGAATATGAATTTGTTTTTTTTGACTGAGAAGAAAGGAGCAGTCTATCGGCTGAAACCAAACGAAAGAGTAGGTGAACTCATGGCAACATTGAAGTGATTGAGAAAGGACAGATGATTTAGCCCAGTGCTAGCTTCTTAGTAACGTAGGGCACTAAGAAGTGATTAAAAAAAGGTATTCGCCTTATTTAAATGATTATTACTCGTCTGTAAATTATCAAAGCAAGCTGTAAATTGGTCAGCATTTAGATCCAATATACATAAACAGTGTGCTAAATTTGTTTTGAAATATCTTTATTACTCACGGAGAAATGGCAGAAAATGTAAAAGTATCAAATTTCTCCCCTGTAACTTATAATACCACCTGTGGCAGTCCTATTTTTAGCATGTTACTATTTCCAATGTAATCCACTTTAAACATGATATTGCATAACAAGCATTTACAGCAACATAGAAGGGCAAAATGGCCACACTGTGGCCAAGTTATAGCTTTCATGGATATAAATTTAATGAGATATAACCATGCAAAATAAAAATAAGGCGAATACTTAGTGCCCCCCGGTAGGTGTCGGGCCTCAGAGAGAAGTCGTTCTCTCCCATCGCCAGCTACATCCTCCGCCATCCGATTCCAGAGCCTGCGAACCCTGTGGGACTAGAGTGTATCCAAAGCCACGACCCCCACTAGGGGCGGCTCTAGTTGATGCCTGCCCCTGAGGGAGCAAAAAAAGCGTGGACAATAAATGATGCAGCGGTGTAAGTGGATCTGATCGCATGCTTCCTGGGAGCTGAGAGAGAAAAGGGCAATTGTAGGGCATGGGAAGGCTGGAGTGGGCGGGAGAGGCTGAGGAGGGTGGGGCAGAGGAGTGCGGGGCTGAGACCTGATGGCCTTATGATGCAGGGCACTTGAGGGACTTTAACACTGTTAGAGGAGAGCGAGTGTTGGTTTTGCAAATGAGCGCAAATGAGAAAGCAAATGAGCGCTTGCTTTTTTCGATTCTTTTAATCTCTGCCTTCTTCGTTGGACTCCAGACTTGGCAGGCGTACTCTACATCACCACTCCATACTTGAGTCCCAATAATGCCATGTGGGCCAACCAGGCGCTGGACGACGATGACACCAGCTTCTTCAGCAACACACCGCCTCCTAAGCTCAGTTACTGCCTCCTCTGCCCATTCCACTTGAACTCATTTGGAATGAGTAATTTCTCATTTGCAGAGTGACAGTGTGCCTTCGCAGTGGAAATCGGCCTTTTGGGAGCAAAGATGAAGCTGAACCTGGAGGAGGTGGGTGAGACAAAAAAGGGAAAAGCTGGAGTGAGACATGGAGTCAGTCCCTCATGCTTAGTTACCTCCTTTACCTCCTCCACTTATTTCCTTTGCAGATTTTTGGTCAAAATTTGTCAGCTGCCACAGGACCCAAATGGGAGCATGCCAAGGAGGCAGAAAAGAGTAGCTTTGGAGTTATCCTGGGACGTGGCAATGTCTTTGAGGGCAACAAAGATGGTGGCAGTGATGCCGAGAGTGCGGTTGACCAAGACCAATACACGGCTCCCCCCAGTCCCATCCTGTCGTAGCACTCCTCTTTCTGTCCCTTCCCCCTTCCTCTCCTATCATCTCTTCCAAGCATCTCTCATCTCTTCTTAGCTGAGACTGTTACCAGTATGAGAGTACACTGGTGATACACATCATTTTTCTTTGTGGCCAAATTGACTAAGGTTGCTCAATTTCATGCGTTTTGACAGGTTATGCATTTCATGTTCCTAAACAGTCTTTTGTTGTTTGCTGGCTTAGTAGTTTGTTGAAGCGAGATATATCGCGCAAAGCGCAACAGGACCACAAGACACACACACACATTAAAATCAGAAAACTGAGGAAAATTCCTGCTGTGAGGGGAATATTATTCATCAAAAGAAAATCTGTATACAACCAAAAAGAAGCACAGATTAAAAAATATATACACTATGAACAAAAAAACTCAATCTTCAATTAAGCAAAACAATATAATATATGGCGAAATAGCGGCAAGAGGCAAAGACTCAACCATTAAAAAGCGCGATGAGAAATAGCTTATGCAACTGAACAAAAAAACAAGTCTTTCGAAAGCCGTAACTATATAATATCAATGCTAGGCAGCAGAAACGCAAGAGGGCAATATGTCTCAACCATTTCAAAATAAGCACAGAGAAACTGCTCTATGCAAAGAAACAAAAAAACTCAACTCAAATCAGCCCAGCTGCACAATAGAGCTATCAGCACAGAATACTTCACTCAAGAGGCAAATCGTTCAACTATCAAAAAAGCACAAAATGCAACAAACAAAAAACTCAACGCAAATTCGAGACAGGCGGCGCCAAAGCAACAAAAACCACCCAAAAAACATCAACTCCAAAAACCGCCACCCCCAATCCCAAACCACCTCAAAAAACACAAACAACACCCCACACCAACACCACATCCCAAAACCCCCACCCAAGAAAAAATAAAGATTTAACTATCAAACTTTTCCAGAATTTTACGGAAATGTACTTCTAATTGAAACGTTTTATCTAACCTCAAAATAATTCACACCCTAATGCTCACAGCTGAAATCATTTCATTTTGCAGCCTGATAGTTTCCGAGTTTGGGCTAGGACTGGGGTCCATTGACTGCGAGTGTAGCATCAAAATGAGCTACACCGATAACATGCAGAAGGTTTCTAACTAACATTATCCTCTCCCCGTGTACCTTAGCAATTTTATCAAGTGGCTAATTCAATTACATTTTTATAACCAATTAGCAATTGTAATTAGCAATTTTCCACTAGTTTAGGACTAAAGTTTAGTTTTGCCTTGCACTATTACTCACTACATGAGTCCTTGAGTGCGTATAAGCAGCAGATTGACGCATGTTCGAGCGCTGTGACGTACGGCAAAGGCTCTGCTGTTCGAGGACGATGAGAACATGGACATCACGGGCATACTCCACATGATGTGGACGATGATATTGCAACCCAAATAGTTAATGCATCAATCGCTGAGAAAGATGGGCACTATGAAGTGGGCTTTCCATGGAAACCAAACCTAACACCCAACGATTTTTTTAATTTTTTATTTATTTATTTATTTTCTAAAACGTGTCCCATCAAGAGACGTAAATTAAACGTTGTATATGCCGCCAAAGCGCAATAGGTGACCGCCGAGTATATTCTGCCTTCCACATTGACCTGTAGCAGATGCCAAAAATTGAGGAATGTTTTCATACAAGAGTGAAAATTTTCTCTCAAAAGGGTAAGTCTGTGGTTTCTCAGCCAATTTCAAAAGTAAATACAGATTCAGAATTGATAAATAACTTGTGTATCAAACAAGTATATGGTGCAGAACGCAATAGGTAACTGTAGCTCCCCCCTCCTCCAAAACTTAATACCTTTAAGCAAAAAAAAAGTTTGTCCAAATCCGTTGAGAATTCGCCATTTCTCAACATACCCCATTTTTCAAAATCTCTACCCAAAAAGTAATGTTTCAAATGCTCCGGGATCAGTTCCACCCCTCCAGATCTTCCAAAAATGTTATTACCTTTCAGTAAAAAAAAAGTTTGTCCAAATCCGTTGAGAATTTGCCATTTCTACCAAACATACGCCATTTTTCAAACTTTCTACCCAAAAAAGTAATGTTTCATGTCTCCCGGGACCAGTTCCACCACTCCAGATCTTCCTAAAATGTTATTACCTTTCAGCAAAAAAAGTTTGTCAAAATCCGTTGAGAATTGACCCTTTTACAGCATACCCAAATTTCCAACCTTTCTACCCAAAAAAGTAATGTTTCAAATGCTCGGAAACCGGTTCCACCTCTCCAGATCTTCTGTTCAATTCTCAGCCGTTCAGCTGCTACTGATTATTGATGCTATTGTTGTGCGTGAAAGTTTGTCACTCAATATGAAAAGTCTGTGGTTTCTCAACCATTTTCAAAAGCAAGCACATATTTAGAATCGGTATGTATGACTTGTGAATCAAAAAACTAAAGTCTTCTGTTCAATTCTCAGCCATTCAGCTGCTACTGATTATTGATTATTATTGATTGATTATTACTATTGTCATGAGTACTAGTATAACATGGGGTTCATTTGCACAAAGTGGCTGAACCCATGAGTTGAACTGCCGCCCCTTGATTAGGCCTAATCAAACACTCTATAATAGGTAGGTAGTAATCTGAATCAATAAAGCACACATACATAGACCATGTATTGATTTGATCCAATAAGGCTACCCACTCAAATGATGTTTTTTGAAATATGGGGTCTGGGACTTAGGGGTTTTTCGGGGTGAATCCTTAGTACAAAAAAAAGAGAAAATAATATAAAATAAAAAAAAAATAAAAAAAATAAAAAAAAAAAAAAAAAAAAAAAAAAAAAAAAAAAAAAACAAAACACCACCCAAAAAAAAAAACCCCCACAAAACAACAAACAAAAACCCAACCCAAACAAACACCAAAAAAAACAAAAACAACCCACACCCTGCTCCCAGACCAAGTCCGGGCGGCAGTTCAAAAAAGTTTGTCACTCAAGATGAAAAGTCTGTGGTTCTAACGCATTTCAAAAGAAGCACAGATAGAATCATGCTTTAAATAAAAACTAAACTACTCAAACCGCACTCGCGCAGCGCACGAAGAGCAGCAGAAACACTCAGCACCGCAAAACAACAAAAAGCGAAAACGCAAAAAAAAAAAAAAACACACCCCCCCCCCTAACAAAACACCCCACCCCCCCCAAAACAAACAACAAAACACAACCACAACAACACCAACCAACCCCACAAGCCACCAAAAGGTTTCTCAACCATTTTCAAAAGTAAGCACAGATTTAGAATTGGTATATATGACTTTTTAATCAAAAAACTAAAGTCTTCTGTTCAATTCTCAGCCGTTCAGCTGCTACTGATTATTGATGCTATTGTCGTGCATGAAAGTTTGTCACTCAGTTTGCCCCGAGCATTTGAAACATTACTTTTTTGGGTAAAAAGGCTTGAAAACTGCAATATAGAGTTTTTGCGCTGTAGCACCTTAAATCTTGAGAATTGCACAGAAGACTTGAGTTTTTTTGTTCACAAGTCGTATATAACGATTCCAAATATATGCTTACTTTTGAAAATGGTTGAGAAACCAAAGACTTTTCATCTTGAGTGACAAACTTTCATGCACGACAATAGCATCAATAATCAGTAGCAGCTGAACGGCTGAGAATTGAACAGAAGACTTTAGTTTTTTGATTCAAAAGTCATATATACCAATTCTAAATCTGTGCTTACTTTTGAAAATGGTTGAGAAACCACAGACTTTTAATCTTGAGTGACAAACTTTTACTCATGACAATAGTAATAATCAATCAATAATAAGCAATACAAGACTAAAATGCTACAGCATGAGCTGCTTATGAATTGTCAATCATCAAAAAGAACTAGACAAGGTGTGACAAAATCGTGATAAATTTCGATTTAAATTATAAACCTTTCTGAGTCAAAATTTTAACAGGTTCATCTACGAAATCCACTGAGCATTCATAAGCTGGCGGCAATTTATGGCAGGAAACTTGTCATTTCAATTATTCTAGTTTTTATTTTGTCTTTAATTTTTGATTAAATGATGTTATTTGTGAACTTTACTAAATCAGAAAAAGCCTCTTACTAAATCGAAATTTATCACGATTTTGTCACACCTTGTCTAGTTCTTTTTGATGATTGACAATTCATAAGCAGCTCATGCTGTAGCATTTTAGTCTTGTCTAGGTCTTGGCCATGTGGAAGACATATTTACTTGCCACATGAACAAGGCTTCAAGCAGTCATTGGGAAAAATCCATCGCTTGGTGTTGTTGTTTGGTAGGTATAATTTCATGATTCCACATGAGCTCGCTCAACAAACCTATTGCATGTACGCTAACCTGACCATCAGTTTAGAAAAAACTGCGCAGTTTCACTGAATTGAAACATTAGTGAAATGGGTAGATGACAAAATCGAGCAAAATCGGTCTCACAAACGTGAATTGATTGAGAAATTTTGCCAGAAAACTTATGCCACAAAATATATCACCAGATTGGTCAGAAAATTAGCTACAACATGTAATTCTTTGATTTTTGAGTTTCCCTTCTGTTCTTAAAGACTATCCGTTCAAAATTTGAGATGTCTCTATTTTTCCCAATTGTTCGCATATTTTAGTAAATTATTAAAATTCTAAGGCCTAATTCAAAATTTCAAGAATTTCTTCATCTGGAGCAGCCTGTGGGCTTTCGATTGATATATATATATAAATATATGTCCTAGGGTTCAACCATGTACTCCTTCAATCAATTCGATTATAGGAAACCATGCAAAAACTCGATCACCCATTCATAACTAGGGCGCTGTCGCGCCCTAGGAATCAGTAGCAGCTGAATGGCTGAGAATTGAACAGAAGACTTTAGTTTTTTGATTCACAAGTCATATATACCGATTCTAAATATGTGCTTACTTTTGAAAATGGTTGAGAAACCACAGAATTTTCATCTTGAGTGACAAACTTTCACGCACAACAATAGCATCAATAATCAGTAGCAGCTGAACGGCTGAGAATTGAACAGAAGAGTTTGGTTTTTTGATTCACAAGTCATTTATCAATTTTGAATCTGTATTTACTTTTGAAATTGGCTGAGAAACCACAGACTTACCCTTTTGAGAGAAAATGTTCAATCTTGTATGAAAACATTCCTCAATTTTTGGCATCTGCTACAGGTGAATGTGGAAGGCAGAATATGCTCCATGGTCACCTATTGCGCTTTGCGCCATATACTTGTTTAATTTACGTCTCTTGATGGGACACGTTTTAGAAAATAAATAAATAAATAAATAAATAAATAAAAAATCGTTGGGTGTTAGGTTTGGTTTCCATGGAAAGCCCACTTCATAGTGCCCATCTTTCTCAGCGATTGATGCATTAACTATTTGGGTTGCAATATCATCGTCCACATCATTTGGAGTATGCCCGTGATGTCCATGTTCTCATCGTCCTCAAACAGCAGAGCCTTTGCCGTACGTCACAGCGCTCAAACATGCGTCAATCTGCTGCTTATACGCACTCAAGGACTCATGTAGTGAGTAATAGTGCAAGGCAAAACTAAACTTTATGTGGCGTTTCCTAAGCCAGTTTCGTTGACCTTGAGCTGTTGCGGCGGGCAGAGCAGTGCATGGTTCATCCTGTCTACAACTCGCTTCCTGTTCCCTCCACTTTCTCCCTTTGGTGCACGATGAAAGAGATCCTTGCTACGTTACTGCTGTAATTCACCACAGCGTTTGGTAGAACAGAGAGCTAGGTTGCTCAGCTGTACCCTATGACTGACCACCTCTACAAAGCTGACTACAATGCCCAGCCCAACTTCCGCCTACAGCGCCCTTTCTACAACTCCAGCCTTTGATCGAGCCGCCTTCTAACAGCCAGCTTTCGAGTCAATGGCTCCAGTCACCGATCTACCGGAACAGGACAGCGAATCGAGACCAGCCTGCAATGCCAGCCTGTGCTTCGCTGCTAGACAGAATCACCTGCAGCGCCCAGACTTCACCCAGCCAGCGGCATGGTGGCATCTGCGACTACGCTGCAAGGAATTGAAAATTGACTTTGAGTCTATTTTCAATGTCCGATCTTCACCAGCAACATCGCAGCTCCGAGTTTCACACTATCCTTGAGCAGATATTGCGAAACTCTCTACGTCAGCCAACATCATTGATGACATCAGCCAATGTCAGTGCCACCGTACTTCAATGCGATGGGTCCAGAAGCGAACTGAAAAGTTCCTCTTCAACTACCAGCCCGTTTCAATGATTTCACTCTATCCTTATGGATTTTGTGAAATCGTTCTATGCTGACGATCAAGACCAGATTCGACTTCGCTGCCTGGCATTGAAAATTAACTGAAAAGTTTCTTTTCATGCCATCTTCAAAGCATCGTTGACAGAATTTCATTATCCTTGAATGGATTTTGAAAATTCTCTACTGCTGCTAGCCGACCAGCTCCGAAAATGTACTCGCAGCTGGACTTTGAAAAATTGGCTATTGTCAGTTTTCAAAGCGCTCTGCTACCATCCCCAGTCTATGTTGGCACAGAATCAACTTCGCTGCTTGAGCATCGAAAACTAACTGCAAAGTTGTTTTCCTGCTATCTACGCAAGAATCGTTGACGGCGGTTTCATTATCCTTGAACGGGGGCTGAAACTCCCCGCAGCCACCAGCCAGCAAGGGAAGCTTCCCCTCCGCTGCTAGAGAGTCTTAAAAGGCGCCACACAGTTTTCTCAAAACCCGCTCCTCCCCGCCCTCCTCCTCCCTGACCAGCCGCTGCCTGCCTCCCAGCCGACGCCTCTTCTGTGCTGGCGCATTAAAATGGTCTGCTCTGGCTCGTCGGCGGCCGCCACCGCCTGCTGCCGCCGCCGCCGCCGGTCAGCGGCAGCCGCCCCCCCGCCGCCCCGACATCATCATAAACAGCATCCTCAAACTACCCCCTTCCTCCACTCCTCATAGGACAGGATGCAGAGGGCATGCTTCAGCTACGGCCGCTACGAGAACATCACCTATCTAGCTGCCGGCGCACTCAGCATGTCCTCATGATACCCTCTATCTACCCTCAACCCTCCTCCTTCCCTGAGGCAGATCAAGAAAGGCCAGGAGTGTGTTCATCTACGCCAAGTGCGGCCAACAGAGCATCTTTTAGACACAGAGCATCTTCAGCCAGTGCCACACAGACAGCATACAGATGAATGCCAACAACCCCCGCACCTCAAACACTCTTTCCTTCTCCTAAGGGCGGGAGCAGAAGACTAGCCTCTTCTAGCGCCACTTTGGGATCATCGCATTTCACATCACCGGTGCATCTGCAAGTCTTCATAGCACCTCACTTGGGCCCTCCAGCCCCACCCCCTCCAAAACTGAGATTGGCCAAGACTGGCCTCCAGTGCGCGCAGAGCTTCTCCAGCTAGCGCCTCTCAGACAACAAATAAGAGTTGAGGACTAGCCCCTTCTATCGCCGCCACGAGAACACCGCCATTCACACCATCGGCGTATCTGCAAGTCTTCACAACACCCCCTCTCTACCCCAGCCCATCCAACCTCGACCGGCCAAGAGTGGCCTCGAGTGCGCTCCGCCCAGCCAGTATGCCTAGCTGGGCATCTCCGAGACGCAGAGCCTCTCCAGCTGGCGCCTCTTGGACAGCGCACAGATGGACGCCGACAGTCCCCTACCCCTCCTCAACCTTCCTCTCCATCTACCCCCAAGCACTCCTTGCAGAGCCCCAAGGCCCAGACTGGCTTCAGCAAGCGCTGCTTGGACAGCGTATAGATGGACACCGGCAATCATCTACAAACCTTCTTCCTCCTTCATCCTTCAAGGAGGCCTGAAAGGAGCGGCATCGATTCTGCCTTTCAAATATCGCTGACTATAGCATTAAAGTTTACTTTAATGAAACTCTGCGGCAAACTTCTCATCTACGCTTCTATTATCCTAAAGACAGATAAAAGAAGATATCTATGGAACTTTGGTTCTACACTGCGTCTGACTGAGATTTGCCAACCTTTTTGACGGCGCAAATCTGCAAGGGCTACGGCTTCCAGAACTCCGCCCACGGCTTTGGCTTTGACATCCAGATCTTTGCCTACAGCCTCCAGATGCCCATTGACCTCTTCTCATTCTACGCCCATCAATTGGTTGCCTAAGAATGATGCGTCAATGTTCATCAATGGCCAGCACATTTCTTCTCTGCTCTTCAGCTACAAGGGGAAGTAATGCGACTGGTGCAGGCCTCCGGCCATCTGTTTATACATGGTCTAGTTCAGCAAACTCAGCGGCAACAGGGCCACCTTCGACTACAACCTGAACCAGACACAGGCCAACGGCCACCCCATCTACACGGCCTGATTCGGCAGGCACAGGCCTATGGCCACCAGGAGTTCAGACTGTCCCTGCACTCTCGCTTCCGCAGCCTTCCTCTGTGGACTCCGACTGCGAACGGGAGACGTCAAACAGCAGCAACTATGTTAAGAGTCAATCTGTCCCTGCAATCCTCCTCCTGCAGCCTTCCTCTGTGGACTCCGACTGCGGATAGGATTCGACAAACAGTGAGACTAAAAACTCAACTGCCAAGCTTCTCATCTCTAGCAGCCTTCCTCTGTGGACTCCGACTGCAGACCTGAGAATGGCAACGACGCAACATCTGTCATTAGCAATTCCTTCACAGCAGCCTTCCTCTGTGGACTCCGACTGTGGATTGAACTGCGAATTCAGATGCCTGCGGAAAGCCCCACCTAAGAGCTACAAAGAGCCAGCGGGCAACAACTACTCGGCCTCACTGCTACTCTTCTTTGTCGCCCTTATGGGGGGGAGGCAGAGAGACTGCAGGGGCATGCCCTGCTCCACTCTGCCCGTTTGCTGAGGGAGCGGGAGAGCAGCAGGATTCAATAGCTGGGACGACCGACATGGGAGCGGCGTCACGTGAAGGGCTGGCAAAGCCCCTTGTTCCTTCTCTCTTTGGAGGCACAGCGGCCCATTTGTTACTCTGCAAAGGCCTAGTACGCCTTTTGCCACCTTGAGCCATTGACGGATGGGAGGAGGATGCAGAGGAGAGCGAATTTGTCTTACGGGACTCTGAGCTGACGAGCACAGGATTCGCAACCGCGCAGGCCTACTAGGAGGCAATGACAGCGCCCAGCCTACCAGGTGGCTGGTTATCGACAAGGGAATGAGAATGGAACAATGAACCTCAGCATCAGTCAAGGCCTACCCGGCAGCTATTCGACAAGCGCAGACTACATTGAGTCTGCTTTGCAGCCAAACTGGTGGCTGATCTCGTCAGTGCGGGCCAAAAGGAGTCCGCCTTCGCAGCCTACTCGGTGGCTGACTGGATGAGCACAGACTACATCGAGTCTGCTTTGCAGCCAAACTGGTGGCTGATCTTGTCAGTGCGGGCCAAAAGGAGTCTGCCTTCGCAGCCTACTTGGTGGCTGACTGGACGAGCGCAGACTACTTCGAGTCTGCTTTGCAGCCAAACTGGTGGCTGATCTCGTCAGTGCGGGCCAAAAGGAGTCCACCTTCGCAGCCTACCAGGTGGCTGACTGGACAAGTGCAGACCACATCGAGTCTGCTTTGTGGCCAAACAAGTGGCCGACCTCGTCAGTGCGGGCCACTAGGAGTCCGCTTTGCAGCCAAACAAATGGCTGACTGGACGAGCACAGACTACTTTGAGTCTGCTTCGCAGCCAAATGGGCGGCTGAATTTGACAAGTACGGACTACCAAGAGTCCATTACATGGCCAAACCAGTGGCCGAAGAAAAGGGGGGCAGACTACTTGGAGTTTGCTTCGCAGCCAACTAGGGGGCTGATCCGACAAACACAGCCTACTGGATGTCTGCTTCGTCAGCCTCAAGTGACTGTGTCAAACAAGAAATCTCGGCTCAGTGCAGCACATTAAGATTGTCGCGACAATGCGTAAAGTGCGTGGCCATGAATTTGGAGCAAGCTAAAAGCCTGGCCTCCTACACAGCCAGCTTCAAACTTGCCTCACTTCACTGCCTGCACAGCCCTCCTACCTACTATTCGGCACCCCTCAAACTCCCCCCTGCCTACACCCCCTCGCTGTACACTCCGCTCCATGGTGCCACACACTCTCCTGTGCACCCCCCAGCCTACACTATCAAGAACCTGCTCCCCCAGTCTTCGCAAGAAGGGCGGCAAGAAGAGAGAGAGAGGGCGGACTAATTGCTCCTCCCTCTGCAGGCCTACGTTTTCTGGCGCAAGCCACAAAAAGTGGCCTCCAAGGAGCTGGCAAACAGAGGAGATTAATGACTCGCCCTGCCACCACACCTCCCTTCTTTCACCCCTCCAGAAAAAGCGTCCTCCAAGGAGCAGCTAAGCACGGACGATTAATGACTCTGCACTGCCACCACCCCCTGCCTTTTTTGCACCCCTCGCAAAAAAGCAGCCTCTACAAACACTGGCACTCATCTGTCAGCTCTAATCACCCCACTGCCTCAGCGCCTGGATCGTTAACAATCCCCCTCTCTCAGCCTAATTGCCCTATTAGTCAGCTTTACACATGCCTCTCCCACACACACTGGCTGATCGTGCACAGGAGGCTTCTTTCGATGCCTAATGGTGATAAATGAAGCTGAAGTTTTTCCACCAGCGCTCCAGAGGGACAGGCCTCTGCCTAGCCTGCTTTGGCCTCCACACACAGGAGCTTGGAAATCCGCCCCCTGCTTCTCTACACTATCACCACCTCCCCTCCACTATGGCCCCGCCCCCGATGCGGGGGGAGGATCGGAGGTACCCGGCAAGCCACTCCTCCAGCCTCAGTCACTCCCTTTGCCAAGCCCCCTCAGCAGCCCATCTCTCCTCAGACCCTGGCCCAGACTCCCCACTGAGCCCCGCTCTGAGTCCCGACTCCAGCCCTACAGCGACCTTCCACTGCCCCTACCATCAGCGTACATGCTCTAGCAGCCCATCGTCAACTACCTCCAGCCCTCTGCATCAGCCCCAGCCATATTTCTCTCCAAGAAATATGTCCGTCGATGCCTCCCTGCAGCCAACAGTCGCTACCTCCCCCACCCCTTTGGCCCCCTTCCGCAACTCAACTCCTTCCCAGGGAGATGAAATAGACACTACGCCACACCAGGGGGAGGAGGAAGAGGAAGGAGAGGAGGTGGGCAAGGAGGAGAAAGAAGGAGAAGGCCAGCCCGAGCCGGAACCAAGGAAGAAGCGATCGCGCTTCTCTGACAAGCCCCAGGCCTCGGACGGCCACCCCAAGCCGGTCAAAGGGGGACAGGACCTCTTCGCCTTCCTCAAGGGAGGCAAGAGCCCAGGAGAGGGGAGCAGGAAGTCTCCCAGATGCGACCAACGATCTCCTGGCCTTTGCCGATGGTCGCCCTGACAAAGCAATGGGTCACCCAAGCCGACAAGGGCAGAGAAGGAGCTCCAGGTCCTACCTACCCTCCTTCCCTTATCACCCGCTTACATCCTGCCCGAGGGAGCCACAGCAGCTGCGTCATCAACGGAGACAGATGCCAGCATGTCCTATAGCACACCGCCAGTGAGCCCCTCACCGGCCTCCCCATCTCCCGCCTCGACCGGGACCTCAACCACTGCTCCACTTCCAGCTCGAGTGGCTGCAAGGGTCACCTTTGCCTCCCTCTTTACTCCTGAAGCGCCAGCCCCAGGGAGTCCAGCGCAGAGGGCGGCTGAGGCGGACCCAGGCTACCGGAGCTTGCAGGCCTACCTGAACACCGGCTCGGCTCTGCTAGCCAGAAGTCAGCAGAGCTGCGCTCGCCTCCTTCAACAGCTCGCCTTGAAGCAGGAGTTCATCATACAGCTGGAGCGACAGGTTCACACACAGAAGGGAGCCGCTCTCAGTTCAAGCCTCGACTCCCTCCAAGCTCAGAAGGCACTATCCTTTCAAAGAGAGTGCCTGGGGTTGGAGGCGAAGTTGGCGACGTTGGAGAGGACCTGCCAGGATCTCCGGGAGAAACTGGCGACCTCCGAGACGGAGAAGGAGAAGGCCGTCAAGGCCCAAGGCCAGATCCAGGCCAATTGAGACAACCTCGAGTGCGAGAAACTGAACCTGGAGCAGCAGCTGAACAAGTTCCAGGGCGACAACTACGTCATCAGCCAGAAGCAGGCCGACAGCCTCTACGCCGCCTTCGCCGGCCTCCGCAAGCTGCGCCAGATGCACTCCAAACTACAAACCGTGGCCGCCGTCATCGACGACCTACCGGATGTGGACAAGGTCATGGAGAACAGAGGGAACTTCGATCGACCACTACGACAGGACACTCAAGGAGCCTCCTCCTCCTCCGCCCGCTCACGTTCTCGCTCACGCTCACCTCCGCCACGAGTCACGTGGAGGAGCGATACGAGGAGAGAGGAAGCCAACGACTGGAGACGGCGAGCCCGGAGCGTCGCTCCCCGTCAGTGGTGATCAAGACGACTACATCGGCTTCCTGCAGCCCACCGCCCCATCCCTACCTCCCACTCCCTGCTCCCACCATGTCCCTGATGCATGCCTCCTGTTTGCCATGCCACCCCCTTGCCAGCCTCTGACCTTCACCCTGAGACGCCAGAGAGACAACAGAATGGAGAGAAACGCAACCCAGAAGAAGCACTCTAATGACATGCCACCGGGAGGAACAGACTTCGAGGAAAGGCGCGGAAAGCGACACATCATGAGTCACGAGACACAATGAAGGGAGGAGAGTCCAATTGAGACCTGAGGACTGGGATGAACACCGGGAAAGGCAACGCCTGCTCTCCCTCCACCGTCTGTTGTCCACCGAAGGCCATGCGGTCCAGTCTGTTCACCAAAGGTCGGAGATTCTACTCAATCCTTCGGACCATCAGAGGACTGTGCATCTTCCTGGACTACTACTGCCACTACCACCGCCATGTCGTGGACGGGCCCAAGGAGGATCTGTTGCATCTACAAACCAGAGCTCCTCCTGCCTGCTCAGCTTCAGCTACGGCAAGCCGGACATCCTGGGTGACATCCACTGCAACTGCTGCCGCTTCTTGTTCAACAACAAGGCCACCGGCGCATTCCGCATCAAGCACAGCACCTAACCCATCCACGGCCCCCTTTCGCCTGCCTCTAGCTACAGATTGCTGGCCTCCAGAGCTTTGCTCTGCACAACTGCAGTTCTGCTTCCCACCCGACATGCTCATCAGTGTGAAACAGTCCAAGTCCAGCTTCGCCATTGTCTTCTACTTTGGCCACTTCATGACCAAGCCCGGCGTCATGCAGCTAGGCCTCTTCAAAGCCACCACGTCCCGATACAGGCTCTATCAATCCTTCAGGCCGCATCATACTTTCCCCTCAGTATGATGCCAGCCCTGGACTCCACCTACCAGGACCTGGACGGCTTGTCCAACAGCTTCCGTTCGGACATCGACGAATTGCGCTGCCAACCCAAATTCGTCACCCACCAGATTGCACTTCAAGTGACGTGCAAATCTCTTCCTTCTCGCTTCCTTTGACTCCAAACAGTGGCCACATCTTGAGAGTCGGTGTTGCGCCTCATGATTTGCACTGGCAACCAAATCAGTGCCCACCTACTCTGCCTCACCGCCGCCTGGCCCTTCGTCGACTGAAGCGACAAGAAGTGCTTGTTCTGCAGCACCATCTCATGCTGTCATCCTTCCATCAACCACTTGGTCCCACTAACAGCGCAGTTGGAGTCCACCCACCCACTAACCAATGGCTCAGCCAAAGGGGGCCTCATACCTCCTGCGCTCGGTCATCTCGGACCTGGAACACATGGTCTTCCAGCCTCGCCTGCCCGTTTGTCACTTCGCCGAGACATGCATTGTTGGCGTCTCTTATCCCACACGCCTTCTTCACCACCGCTCACCATCCTTGGCTGCCGGAGGACAGAATGCCCATACCCGGCACCGGGAAATCACACTCTGTTACTGTCCATCGACGCACAGACAGATGGACAGCGTCTTCATCAGCATCCAGCATAGCAATGCCCCTTACTAACTCCCATCCTCCACCATCCCCCACTACTCTCGGCCGTCGCTCATTTCCTGAATCGACACTTCTTCTACTACCTCCTCACGCTCTACGCTAACCACCCACCAGCGCTGGAGCAGAGATCGAAAGCGCCCAGTAGGAGGAGCTATCCTGCTTTTTGCTGTCACACAACAGATGGCCAGTGATGTCTCCATCAAAGAAGGACCACTACGCTAGAGAAATAAGCGACCAAGTCACCCTCTTGCACACTGCTCCCAAGAAGGCCCAACGATTGTGCCTTTCTGTCCACAAAGGAAACCTCTTTGCGGAATCAAACGCGCCTCGCGACCTCCAAGTTGACAAGAGAAACTAAGGTAGAGCCTGATTGTAGCTGGAACCTGAACACGAGCTTGCAAGTCACTGCACCCACCCCGCCGGATCACCAAGACGCGAAACGCCATCATGTCCACGATCCCAGACTCCGTGGTCTCCATCTGCCACCGGTGCCTTGCGATCATCGCGCCGGCTGACCGAGTCCACTGCAGCAACTGTCCTCAACACCAATGCCTGGCGTGTCTTCAAGAGGAGCTGGAACACATCCTAGGACAGTCGGACGCAGCATTTCTTATGATAGTCTGCCAACGCCTGCTGGAGAAACCCTCGGTGACCTATCACTGCCCAAGCTGCGCCAACTCCGGCGACCCTTCGTGGTGCTCCATCGTGCTCCAGCTCGTGGCCCAGGGAGCCTTTGATCCAACAATTGTGGGCAACCTTCTCATCCACAGCGACAGCAGCGAGGAACTGACCAAGTTCCTGGCCTTGTGTGACATACTCTACCGTGAAGCCAGCATCCTTCTAGAGATCACACAGGCGGACACCGGAGCCGCTAGCGCGGCCGGACTACTCACCATCACAGGAAATGGTCCTACGGGGAACGGCACCGTCAGCGACCAACCTTGGACCAATTCACCACCCCCCTGCCATGGAGACTATGTCAAGATGGCACACGTGGTGCTAGCCATCATTTTGATCGAAAATCAACTGGAACGGCTTTCCCAGGACCATCCTCGCTGGCCAGCCCTCCAACGCCACCACCGAAAGCTCCGCTTCAACCGCCGACAACTCCAAGCCATTGCGGATGCAGAAGAGGACGCCGACATCCCGTAAGACCCACTTCCGGGGCCC
>JASANA010008221.1:0-22277 GCA_030248095.1 Ptycholaimellus sp. GST1_10
CCCTGTTCTCCATTTGATTTGAATCGTCATCAAAGACAAGTCAAATTTTTAACCATATTATCACAGCCTGGTCATGACTTTTTTATAGCGCCTTTTGCATGGTTACAATTGTAGGATGCTTCAAAAAAGGAGCTGCATTTCATTCTGGCAAACAATCACTAACTATTTATCACAAACTAGAAAAACTTTTCCATTTGATTTGAATCGTCATCAAAGACAAGTCAAATTTTTAACCATATTATCACAGCCTGGTCATTACTTTTTTATAGCGCCTTTTGCATGGTTACAATTGTAAGATGCTTCAAAAAAGTAGCTGCATTTCATTCTAGCAAACAATCACTAACTATTGAACACAAACTAGAAAATCTTTTCCATTTGATTTGAATCGTCATCAAAGACAAGTCTTTTTTTTAACCACTGACCTATATTACTAGTATATATATATATGTATCTGGAAATGCTGTCCACAGGCGAATTCTCAACGGATTTGGACAAACTTTTTTTTCCCTGAAAGGTAATCAACTTTTAGGAAGATCTGGAGGGGTAGACCCGGAATTTGAGCATTTGAAACATTACTTTTTTGGGTAGAAAGGTTGAAAAATGGGGTATGTTGAGAAATGGCGAATTCTCAACGGATTTGGACAAACTTTTTTTTTGCTGAAAGGTAATACTATTTTAGGAAGATCTGGAGGGGTGGAACCGGTTTCCGAGCATTTGAAACATGACTTTTTTGGGTAGAAAGTTTGCAAATTTGGGTATGCTGTAAAAGGTTCAATTCTCAACGGATTTTAACAAACTTTTTTTTTCCTGAAAGGCAATAAAATTTTAGGAAGATCTAGATGGGTGGAACAAGTCCCGGAGCATTTAAAACATTACTTTTTTGGGTAGAACGTTTGAAAAATGGGGTATGTTGGGAAATGGCGAAATCTCAACGGATTTGGACAAACGTTTTTTTTGCTGAAAGGTTATAACATTTTAGAAAGATCTGGAGGGTTGGAACTGGTCCCGGAGCATTTGAAACATTACTTTTTTTGGGTAGAATGTTTCAAAAATGGGGTGTCTTGAGAAATGGCGAATTCTCAATGGATTTGGACAAAATTTTCTTTTGTATTGAAAAATTAAAAATGAGCATTAAAATGTAAATTAAGAGCATTGGCATGGATTTGTAAGCTGCTAAGTTGTGTGGGAAGTTGTGGGCTGTGAAGCTCCGCGGTCACCTATTGCGCTCTGCGCCATATACTTGTTAACCATATTATCAAAGCCTGGTCATGACGTTATCCACATAGAGGACATCTTAAAATTCTAATAAAATATAGCGCCTTTTGCATGGTTACAATTGTAAGATGCTTCAAAAAAGGAGCTGCATTTCATTCTGGCAAACATTCACAAACTATTGATCACAAACTAGAAAAACTTTTCCATTTGATTTGAATCGTCATCAAAGACATGTCAAATTTTTAACCATATTATCACAGCCTGGTCATGACTTTTTATAGCGCCTTTTGCATGGTTACAATTGTAAGATGCTTTAAAAAAGGAGCTGCATTTCATTCTAGCAAACAACCACAAACTATTGATCGCAAAATAGAAAATCTTTACCATTTGATTTGAATCGTCATCAAAGACAAGTCAAATTTTTAACCATATTATCACAGCCTGGTCATGACTTTTTTATAGCGCCTTTTGCATAGTTACAATTGTAAGATGCTTCAAAAAAGGAGCTGCATTTCATTCTGGCAAACATTCACAAACTATTGATCAAAAACTAGGAGAACTTTTCCATTTGATTTGAATCGTCATCAATGACAAGTCAAATTTTTAACCATATTATCACAGCCTGGTCATAACTTTTTTATAGCGCCTTTTGCATGGTTACAATTGTAAGATGCTTTAAAAAAGGAGCTGCATTTCATTCTAGCAAACAATCACAAACTATTGATCGCAAACTAGAAAATCTTTTCCATTTGATTTGAATCATCATCAAAGACAAGTCAAGTTTTTAACCATATTATCATAGCCTGGTCATGACTTTTTATAGCGCCTTTTGCATGGTTACAATTGTAAGATGCTTCAAAAATGAGCTGCATTACATTCTGGCAAACAATCACAAACTATTGATCAAAAACTAGAAAAACTTTTCCATTTGATTTGAATCGTCATCATAGACAAGCCAAATTTTTAACCATATTATCACAGCCTGGTCATGACTTTTTTATAGCGCCTTTTGCATGGTTACAATAGTAAGATGCTTCTATATATGAGCTGCATTTCATTCTGGCAAACAATCACTAACTATTGATCACAAACTAGAAAAACTTTTCCATTTGATTTGAATCATCATCAAAGACAAGTCTTTTTTTTAACCATATTATCACTGCCTGGTCATGACTTTTTTATAGCGCCTTTTGCATGGTTACAATTGTAAGATGCTTCAAAAAAGGAGCTGCATTTCATTCTGGCAAACAATCACTAACTATTGATCACAAACTAGAAAAACTTTTCCATTTGATTTGAATCGTCATCAAAGACAAGTCTTTTTTTTAACCATATTATCACTGCCTGGTCATGACTTTTTTAAAGCGCCTTTTGCATGGTTACAATTGTAAGATGCTTCAAAAAAGGAGCTGCATTTCATTCTAGCAAACACACAGAAACTATTGATCGCAAACTAGAAAAACTTTTACATTTGATTTAAATCGTCATCAAAGACAAGTCAAATTTTTAATCATATTATCACAGCCTGGTCATGACTTTTTTATAGCGCCTTTTGCATGGTTACAATTGTAAGATGCTTCAAAAAAGTAGCTGCATTTCATTCTAGCAAACAATCAAAAACTATTGATCGCAAACTAGAAAAACTTTTCCATTTGATTTGAATCGTCATCAGAGACAAGTCAAATTTTTAACCATATTATCACAGCCTGGTCATGACTTTTTTATAGCGCCTTTTGCATAGTTACAATTGTAAGATGCTTCAAAAAAGGAGCTGCATTCCATTCTGGCAAACATTCCCAAACTATTGATCAAAAACAAGAAAAACTTTTCCATTTGTTTTGAATCGTCATCAAAGACATGTCAAATTTTTAACCATATTATAACAGCCTGGTCATGACTTTTTATAACGCCTTTTGCATGGTTACAATTGTAAGATGTTTCAAAAAAGGAGCTGCATTTCATTCTAGCAAACAATCACAAACTATTGATCGCAAACTAGGAGAAATTTTCCATTCTATTTGAATCGTCATCAAAGACAAGTCAAATTTTTAACCATATTATCACAGCCTGGTCATGACTTTTTTATAGCGCCTTTTGCATAGTTACAATTGTATGATGCTTCAAAAAAGGAGCTGCATTTCATTCTGGCAAACAATCACAAACTACTGATCAAAAACTAGAAAAACTTTTCCATTTGATTTGAATCGTCATCAAAGACATGTCAAATTTTTAACCATATTACCACAGCCTGGTCATGACTTTTTATAGCGCCTTTTGCATGGTTACAATTGTAAGATGTTTCAAAAAAGGAGCTGCATTTCATTCTAGCAAACAATCACAAACTATTGATCGCAAACTAGAAAATCTTTTCCATTTGATTTGAATCATCATCAAAGACAAGTCAAGTTGTTGCCGTGTGGGAGAGGCGAGGGGGACGAGAACTGCGCAGAGGACAAGGGAAGACCTACACTCCACGGCAACGGGTAGGAGTCTGGAGGGAGTAGGGTGTAGGGCAGCGTAGCTTAGTGGTTAGAGCACTGTCGGCCTTTGACAGAGACAGCGGTTCGATCCCGCTCGCTTCCTGCCCCTTTTTCCTTCCCAGACTCAGACCCTGCGCCCCCGTCTTCGCCTTCTACATCACGTCGCTACACAGCTGCGTCGCCTGTGGATGCGTCATTGGAGCCTGTACCAGGGGGTGGTCAAGATGGCGACCCCCCCGTGGCGGACCAGGGAGCAGGAGGAAGCGACGCCGGAGGCCCATCGAAGTCCCTCGTGCAAGATGCAGGGTCAGGCTACGAGAGCGCCTGCAGTACGAGCTGCTGACGGAGATGCCCTTGGCCAAGCCGCCCAGAGGGGAGAGGAGGCAAGGGAGCGGAACGGAACGCGCTGTCCCCGGGGAGCCTGTTGCCGTGTGGGAGAGGCGAGGGGGACGAGAACTGCGCAGAGGACAAGGGAAGACCTACACTCCACGGCAACGGGTAGGAGTCTGGAGGGAGTAGGGTGTAGGGCAGCGTAGCTTAGTGGTTAGAGCACTGTCGGCCTTAGACAGAGACAGCGGTTCGATCCCGCTCGCTTCCTGCCCCTTTTCCTTCCCAGACTCAGACCCTGCGCCCCCGTCTTCGCCTTCTACATCACGTCGCTACACAGCTGCGTCGCCTGTGGATGCGTCACAAGTTTTTAACCATATTATCATAGCCTGGTCATGACTTTTTCCACATAGAGGACATTTAAAAATTCTAATAAAATATAGCGCCTTTTTCATGATTACAATTGTAAGATGCTTCAAAAAATGAGCTGCATTACATTCTGGCAAACAATCACAAACTATTGATCAAAAACTAGAAAAACTTTTCCATTTGATTTGAATCGTCATCATAGACAAGCCAAATTTTTAACCATATTATCACAGCCTGGTCATGACTTTTTTATAGTGCCTTTTGCATGGTTACAATTGTAAGATGCTTCAAAAAAGGAGCTGCATTTCATTCTGGCAAACAATCACTAACTATTGATCACAAACTAGAAAAACTTTTCCATTTGATTTGAATAATCATCAAAGACAAGTCTTTTTTTTAACCATATTATCACTGCCTGGTCATGACTTTTTTATAGCGCCTTTTGCATGGTTACAATTGTAAGATGCTTCAAAAAAGGAGCTGCATTTCATTCTAGCAAACAATCACAAACTATTGATCGCAAACTAGAAAAACTTTTCCATTTGATTTTAATCGTCATCAGAGACAAGTCAAATTTTTGACCGCGGAGCGGCCCGAAGGGCCGCTCCGCGGTCTATAGAGGTTACTCAACTTTTGTCCTCATATATATATATATATGTATTTCTGGAAATGCTGGCCCCGGGCGAATTCTCAACGGATCGGGACAAACTTTTTTTTTCCTGAAAGCTAATGCTATTTTAGGAAGATCTGGAGGGGTAGACCCGGTTTCTGAGCATTTGAAACATTACTTTTTTGGGTAGAAAGGTTTAAACATTGCAATATACAGTTTTTGCGCTGTAGCACCTGTAGTCTTGAGAATTGCACAGACAACTTGAGTTTTTTTGTTCACAAGTCATATATATGGATTCCAAACCTGTGCTTACTTTTGAAAATGGTCAAGAAACCACAGACTTGCTTTCTTGAGTGACAAACTTTCACGCATGACAATAGCATCAATAAATAGTAGCAGCTGAACGGCTGATAATTGAACAGAACACTTGAGTTTTTTTGTTCACAAGTTGTATATAACGATTCCAAATCTGTGTTTACTTTTGAAAATGGTTGAGAAACCACAGACTTGCCCTCTTGAGTGACAAACTTTCACGCATGACAATAGCATCAATAATTAGTAGCAGCTGAACGGCTGATAATTGAACAGAACACTTGAGTTTTTTTGTTCACAAGTCGTATATAACGATTCCAAATATATGCTTACTTTTGAAAATGGTTGAGAAATCACAGACTTACCCTCTTGAGTGACAAACTTTTATGCATAACAATAGCATCAATAATCAGTAGCAGCTGAACAGCTGAGAATTGAACAAAATACTTGAGTTTTTTTGTTCACAAGTCGTATATAACAATTCCAAATCTGTGCTTACTTTTGAAAATGGTTGAGAAACCACAGACTTTTCCTTTTGAGATGCAATGTTCACCCTCACAGCAGAAATTTTCCTTAATTTATGGATTTTGCTACATGTAAAGGTGTAAGCGCTCCGCGGTCACCTATTGCGCTTTGCGCCATATACTTGTTAACCATATTATCACAGCCTGGTCATGACTTTTTTATAGCGCCTTTTGCATAGTTACAATTGTAAGATGCTTCAAAAAAGGAGCTGCATTCCATTCTGGCAAATATTCACAAACTATTGATCAAAAACTAGAAAATTTTTTCCATTTGTTTTGAATCGTTATCAAAGACATGTCAAATTTTTAACCATATTATAACAGCCTGGTCATGACTTTTTTATAGCGCCTTTTGCATGGTTACAATTGTAAGATGCTTCAAAAAAGGAGCTGCATTCCATTCTGGCAAACATTCCCAAACTATTGATCAAAAACTAGAAAAACTTTTCCATTTGTTTTGAATCGTTATCAAAGACAAGTCAAATTTTTAACCATATTATCACAGCCTGGTCATGACTTTTTTATAGCGCCTTTTGCATGATTACAATTTCAAGATGCTTCAAAAAATGAGCTGCATTACATTCTGGCAAACAATCACAAACTATTGATCGCAAACTAGAAAATCTTTTCCATTTGATTTGAATCGTCATCAAAGACAAGTCAAATTTTTTTACCATATGATCACAGCCTGGTCATGACTATTTTATAGCGCCTTTTGCATAGTTACAATTGTAAGATGCTTCAAAAAAGAAGCTGCATTTCATTCTAGCAAACAATCACAAACTATTGATCACAAACTAGAAAAACTTTTCCATTTGATTTGAATCGTCATCAGAGACAAGTCAAATTTTTAACCATATTATCACAGCCTGGTCATGACTTTTTTATAGCGCCTTTTGCATAGTTACAATTGTAAGATGCTTCAAAAAAGGAGCTGCATTCCATTCTGGCAAACATTCCCAAACTATTGATCGCAAACTAGAAAATCTTTTCCATTTGATTTGAATCATCATCAAAGACAAGTCAAATTTTTGACCCCGCGGAGCGGCCCGAAGGGCCGCTCCGCGGTCTATAGAGGTTACTAAACTTTTGTCCTCATATATATATATATATATATATATATATATATGTGGAAATGCTGTACTCGGGCGTATTCTCCGCGGATTTTGACACACTTTTTTTTTCCTGAAAAGGTAATAATGTTTTAGGAAGATATCGCCGGTAGGAAGCGGTCCCCGAGCATTTGAAACATTACTTTTTTGGGTAGAAAGGTTTAAACATTGCAATATACAGTTTTTGCGCTGTAGCTACTGTAATCTTGAGAATTGCACATACAACTTGAGTTTTTTTGTGCACAAGTCGTATATAACAATTCCAAATCTGTGCTTACTTTTGAAAATGGTTGAGAAACCACAGACTTTCCCTCTTGAGTGACAAACTTTTGCGCATGACAATAGTATCAATAATTAGTAGCAGCTGAACGGCTGATAATTGAACAAAACACTTGAGTTTTTTTGTTCACAAGTCGTATATAACGATTCCAAATCTGTGCTTACTTTTGAAAATGGTTGAGAAACCACAGACTTTCCTTCTTGAGTGACAAACTTTCGCGCATGACAATAGCATCAATAATTAGTAGCAGCTGAACGGCTGATAATTGAACAGAACACTTGAGTTTTTTTGTTCACCAGTCGTATAAAACGATTCCAAATCTGTGCTTACTTTTAAAAATGGTTGAGAAACCACATACTTGCCCTCTTGAGTGACAAACTTTCACACATGACAATAGCATCAATAATTAGTAGCAGCTGAACGGCTGATAATTGAACAGAACACTTGAGTTTTTTTGTTCACAAGTCGTATATAACGATTCCAAATCTGTGCTTACTTTTGAAAATGGTTGAGAAACCACAGACTTGCCCTCTTGAGTGACTAACTTTCATGCATGGCAATGGCATCAATAATCAGTAACAGCTGAACGGCTAAGAATTGAACAGAGGACTTGAGTTTTTTTGTTCACAAGTCATATATAACGACTCCAAATCTGTGCTTATCTGTGCAAATCTGGTTGAGAAACCACAGAACTAAGCGCTCCGCGGTCACCTATTGCGCTTTGCGCCATATACTTGTTTACCATATGATCACAGCCTGGTCATGACTTTTTTATAGCGCCTTTTGCATGGTTACAATTGTAAGATGCTTCAAAAAAGGAGCTGCATTTCATTCTAGCAAACAATCACAAACTATTGATCGCAAATTAGAAAAACTTTTCCAATTGATTTGAATCGTCATCAGATACAAGTCAAATTTTTAACCATATTATCACAGCCTGGTCATGACTTTTTTATAGCGCCTTTTGCATAGTTACAATTGTAAGATGCTTCAAAAAAGGAGCTGCATTCCATTCTGGCAAACATTCCCAAACTATTGATCGCAAACTAGAAAATCTTTTCCATTTGATTTGAATCGTCATCAAAGACAAGTCAAATTTTTAACCATATTATCACTGCCTGGTCATGACTTTTTTATAGCGCCTTTTGCATGGTTACAATTGTAAGATGCTTCAAAAAAGGAGCTGCATTTCATTCTAGCAAACAATCACAAACTATTGATCACAAACTAGAAAAACTTTTCCATTTGATTTGAATCGTCATCAGAGACAAGTCAAATTTTTGACCGTGGAGCGGCCCGAAGGGCCGCTCCGCGGTCTATAGAGGTTACTAAACTTTTGTCCTCATGTGTATATATGTATATCTTATATAATACGGGTGATGGCATTTTGGGAGGGTACCTCGGGCCGACCGGATTCATAACTTATCCTGGCACATGATAGCTTTATGGATAGGTCTTGAAAAGTACAGTGTCTGGCATATCGCTGCACCTGCGCCTGATTTCTAGAAAATGATGAAAATATCGAAAATGTGCTCATTTTGGACATTTTCCAACTTTGCAGCTCAATTGCTCCACCAATTCTGAACATTTCTTGGCGGACTTTTTTTTAAATTTTAGCCTGAACAATTCTGTATAAGATCATCTATTTATATTTTCATTTCATTAAACTTTTTTATGTTAAAAATGTCATTGAGTAAAGTCAATTTTCGTTATTTCGGCCCTACTCAGTGAGCTGATGTTTCAAGGTATTCATTAGTTAGGGTATGCAGGTGCTCAATGCAGAGGTCAGTTTGAGTGCATGCGATGCAATCAGTCATTGATCCTTAATGATTCGCCTTTCTCATCTGAAGCTTCCAAAACTGGTGGAACCTAAAATGCTGATGAATTTATTATTTGCTGATGAAACGCAATTTGCTTGTGCTGATGATTCGCAATGGTTTTAGATGCTTGTTATCATTTGACACAAGCCATTGGGTGGAATATTTTATGTTATATGTTAATAAAAAAATCAAGATTTCAAATGCTGTAAAGGAATGAAAAGTGTGGCCGCGCGAAGCGCGGCCACTGACCCATATTACTAGTATATATATATGTATGTCTGGAAATGCTGGGAACGGGCGAATTCTCAACGGATTGGGACAAACTTTTTTTTTCCTGAAAGGTAATGCTATTTTAGGAAGATCTGGAGGGGTAGACCCGGAATTTGAGCATTTGAAACATTACTTTTTTGGGTAGAAAGGTTGAAAAATGGGGTATGCTGTAAAATGCTCAATTCTCAACGGATTTTGACAAACTTTTTTTCCCTGAAAGGTAATAATATTTTAGGAAGATCTGGAAGGGTGGAACTAATCCCGGAGCATTTGAAACATTACTTATTTGGGTATAAATTTTGAAAAATGGGGTATGTTGAGAAATGGCGGATTCTCAACGGATTTGGACAAACTTTTTTTTTGCTGAAAGGTAATAACATTTTAGGAAGATCTGGAGGGGTGGAACTGGTCCCGGAGCATTTGAAACATTACTTTTTTGGGTAGAAAGTTTGAAAAATGGGTTATGTTGAGAAATGGTGAATTCTCAACGGATTTGGACAAACTTTTTTTTGCTTAAAGGTAATATTATTTTAAGAATATCTGGAGGGGTGGAACTGGTCCCGAAGCATTTAAAACATTACTTTTCTGGGTAGAAAGTTGGAAAATTGCAATATGCGGTTTTTGCACTGTAGTACCTGAAGTCTTGAGAATTGCACAGAAGAGTTGATTTTTTTGTTCACTAGTCGTATATGTCGATTCTAAATCTGTGCTTACTTTTGAAATTGGTTGAGAAACCACAGACTTGATTTTTGAGTTACAAAGTATCATATAAAGGATGCGCTCCGCGGTCACCTATTGCGCTTTGCGCCATATACTTGTTAACCATATTATCACAGCCTGGTCATGACTTTTTTACAGCGCCTTTTGCATGGTTACAATTGTAAGATGCTTCAAAAAAGGAGCTGCATTTCATTCTGGCAAACAATCACTAACTATTGATCACAAACTAGAAAATCTTTTCCATTTGATTTGAATCGTCATCAAAGACAAGTCAAATTTTTTACCATATGATCACAGCCTGGTCATGACTTTTTTATAGCGCCTTTTGCATAGTTACAATTATTATATAGTGGGTTATACTAACCCAAAAAGTATCTCTTATCTATATTTTACCTGCAATTGAAGTAGGGGAAATTTTTTAATCAGCTTATTATTATTATTATTTTATTTATTTTCTAACACATGTCCCGTCAAGAGACGTAAAAATTTGAATCCTGTACCGTCAAGCTTAATTTGAATTCTACTTGCAACTAAAGTGGATGAAATTTTTTCTTAGCAGAAAAATAAGTTGTATACCTTAGATTGTGAACTTTGTGTACTGTAAAAATTATCATCAGTCCAATGTAAAACTGGATTAATTAATGTTAAGAGAGCACCTTACTTTAATGGCAATTGATTTGGTCAAAATGTAGTTGGCTCCCAAATTTCGCAGAATTTACCCATTAGTTGAGATATATATTTTTTTTAAATTTCAAGTCCCAAATTTTGTATATTTCTTGAAAACTATCATATGTATGTAAGTTAGACCAAGGCATAGTTTTTTATAATCAATCGCAATTAATTGCAATGGAGATAAGTAGCAGAGTCAGTTAAAAATTTTATTGCTATATATTTTTTAAAAATGTTTCTACATTTTACTTTTTTTTGGGAGCTCAGATTTTAAATTCATATTAGTATTTTGACCAGGTGCTCTCTTATCATTAATTAATCCAGTTTTACATTGGACTGACGATAATTTTTACAGTACACAAAGTTCACAATCTAAGGTATAAAACTTATTTTTCTGCTAAGAAAAAATTTCATCCACTTCAGTTGCAAGTAGAATTCAAATTAAGCTTGACGGGACGGGATTCAAATTTTTACGTCTCTTGACGGGACATGTGTTAGAAAATAAATAAAATAATAATAATAATAATAATAATAATAAGCTGAATAAAAAATTTCCCCTACTTCAATTGCAGGTAAAATATAGATAAGAGATACTTTTTGGGTTAGTATAACCCACTATATAATAATTTCATCCACTTCATACAGGGGCAAGGCCCCTATGCATGGAGACGAAGATGGGGTTGGTGATCAGCTGCTTGTTCACCACGGCCTGGTGGAAGCCCATGAAAAACAGATACCATAATCTACATCCCAAATTACTTATATGATGTTATTTGTACGGTCAAAAACCCTTTAATATGCGTAGTGAGGTGACCTGGAAGTGCCCCTCACTGCCCACCCTACGGACAGCCAACTTCTTCATCACCTTCCTCATCTTGGCCAGCCTCTGCGGCCCCCATATCCATGCCGGCAGTCCTGACACCCTCTTTACCTCCTTCTTCCTCTCTCTCATCCTTCATTCCCCTTCCATACAAGGAGCCCCTATTGCAGGCAGAGCCCGGGTGGCCTGAGGAGCTCTCCGCGGTGTGGCCATTCCTGCCCGCTCCCCCCTGTCCTGCCCGAGTGCCCTGAGACTCCGGCTCGCTCCGTCCGGCCTGGCCTACGCGAGCCTGCCAGCCCCTCCTCTCCATCGCAGCCCTCCGCCACTCGATAGCCTATGATCCCTCTTCTTGCCTTGCATCCTATACTTCATGCTCTCTCCTCTCTTCTCCCGCTGTGGCCCCCTCTTTGCCTCACTTCTCTCTCCCTTCTCCCCTCCTGTGCCACTCCACACTCCCTCTCCCCTCCTTGCAGGCCCCCCCGCCTCCTTGCCGCACACACACACACACCCCCACTGCCCCCTCTCTCCCCATGGGCCCCCTTTACACTGCGCCCACATGCACCCCCTCACCTCTGCCCTCCAGCACACTGCCTACACCCCCCTTCATGACGCCATGCCTCAGCACTGCCCTGCCCTGCCCCTCTGCGCCGCCATCTTGTCTGCTCCCTGTGTGCCCCCCAAGGCTGCCCTATAAGAACCCCCTCTTTCACCATCACGCCATCAGTCTGCCCTCTTGCTTCTGCTTCTCATCTGTATAAACTCTAATGTCTTCCTCTTCCTCCACATCCCAGTCATCACGGCCCACGGGCATAACGATAGGGACGAGTAGGTGCCCTTGCGAGGGTAGCCTCACTACGTGGTTGCAGAGTCGTGGTTTTTTGGTCTCCCATCTAACCAACCTCATCATTTAGTCCTTTGTTTGTCGCCGTCCTAACACCGGCCTCGGCCAATCAGACCCAGCTCAATTTCATCTTCTCCATCATTGCTTTGACTTTGAGCATTGCGTCTGAGTGTGTTAGTGGATGTGGCAGAAAGACGACGTAAAGAAGTTGAACGGATTGAAGAAGTAGAGCCAGATACGCAACAGATCCAACCAAGCACTCTGTCTGAGTTGTAAATCAGTACCAGAGTCTATCTTCTCTCTATAAGGCTGGACCGGGTAGGACCTCGGAGAGAAAGGTAGTGTCTTCATAAATTAGCCAGTGCGGGGGTGTCAACGGCCTCCTGAAACCAAACGTAAGGGGTGAGAGCGGCCTAGGGTAGTCCGAATAAACGCCGGAGGTGCGAGCGGCCTCAGCAAGAAAAACGCCGGGAGTGCGAGCGGCTCCAGGTTGCCCAAAAACGCCGGGGGTGAGAACGGCCCTATTGCAAAAAACGTCGGTGCAGGCAAGGAAGACAGCAAAGCATTCATAACCGCATCTTATCGCATATAACCGCATATAACCAAGTGCAGATAGAAGACTATATCCGGAACCTTCTATCTGCATAGGCTTCGGCCAACCAGACTTGCTCCACTCCCCGCTTCATTTCTTCTCAGTCGTAAACCTGAGCCACCATCTAAACCTCCCTCAAGAGGTAGCCACACAACAAAGGCAGGACAGACAAGCCAGAGCAGAACGCAGAAGGCTTGCAGCAGCCTGTGACAACAGTCGCAGCCCCAGCCAACAGCGGCGGGAAGAGCAGCCAGTCAGGCCCAGAACTCCTCCTCCCCAGGCTGAAGGAGCGGAAGGAAGCCAAGGTTCGCCTTGAACTCCCCAGAGTTCCCCCCCTGAGTTTTCAAGATTTGCTTGCTTTTTCCTCTTCTCTCAATCCAGCCCTCCTCTCTCAGCAGTAATAAACGGAGATACACGGAGAAAATGAAGAGCGATTGAGGGGTAGAAGAAGGTGAACTAGCTGGTGGGCAAGATGGACAGCAGCTCCATGGCCATTGCCAGCCACAGGTGCGGCAACAAGTACCAGTCCACACAGCTCAGCATCGCCGCCCCCCATCCTACCCACACAGGTTCCCCTCCCCCTTGCGTCTGCAATTGCCTCCTTTCCCATCCGCTCATCAAAGCCTCTTTCCTCCCTTCCCTCACTTTGCTACTGTTCCTGATCAGTTCAGCAGCAGAGTGCCTCCAATATAGTTCCTGATCAGTTCTATGTTGGAAAATAAATGAAAGAGAGTGAGAAGTTAGCTTTGAGCATAAATATGAGCGAGAGAGGTGGAGAGCAATGTCAAAGGCTGGAAAAGAGACCTAGCTCCTGCGGTTCGGTGCTGCCCTTCAGGAACCACCACCCCACGATGCCCAGCTCCTCCGGCCCCATGCATAACAGCTGCATCAAAACGGCCGCCTTCCCCCTCATCATTCCCCCCAACCTTTCCTTCTTTACCACTCCTTCCCCTTCCCCTAGCCTCCCCCATATGGCCTGGCTAGAAGAGCGAGAAAGAGTAAAGAGAAGAAAGGCAGTGCTTGAGGTGATGGGCCAGAGCTATGCAGGTGGCCATGGAGGGCGAGGACCTCATGGCCAGCTACAGCCCCAGCAGTCATGCTAAACACCTGCATCTACAGCTCCGCCTTGTCGCCCCCCCCTCCACCCTACCCATCCAGGTTCCCTCCTTTTCTCCTATCTGCTCCCTTCAAACCTTTGTCATCTGGCAAGGGCTTAAAGCAGAGCTAAGAAAATGATTGGAATGGAAAGTATAGGGTCAAAAGCAATGAGCAGTAAAGGTCAGTGAGCAGTTGGGCACGCCGATTAGCAGCTCCAAGGCCAACGCCAGCCATGAGTGCTGCAACGAGCCCCAGCCCACCCACCTCCACGTTGGCTCCTTCCCTCTATTGTTCACACCTTTCAGCCCAACTTGCTTTTCCGGGCATGAATTAAGTGTAAGAGCAAATGAGAGTAGGAGAAGTGTTTGAGAGACGAGGGTGATTGAGAGTGAAAATGATGAACAAGTCAGCAGGGTGGCCGAACACCACCGCCAAGGCCAATGCCAGCTCCAGGAGCCATGACGAACATCAGCCCATGCAGTGCCCAGGTTCCCCTCCATAATCCCTTCCTCCTTCTACCTCATGCCCCCCTTCGTTCGCCAAGGCATGAGCAGAGAGAAAGAAAGAGTTGAGGAAGGGAGTGGAGGGGAAGAGCAGATCCTGGGCCGTGGAGGCGGCCAGCTGCTGGAACAGGGGCAACTGCACCGGCCATGGCCTGCTCATCTTCGGCTCTAGCACCTCCTGCAATCCCATCGACGGCGCTACTCCCCAGTTCATGCCCCCAGGTACCCTCTCCTCCCTCCCTCGTCGTTGGCCATTCACTTGCTCTCACTCAGTACCCCTTTCCCTCTAGCAGTAGCAGTAGTGCAGGATGGAAGGCATTGAGGAGCAATCCCTTTGCATGCCGCAAAGCCCCATCCACCTATGCTCATCCCTCCTCCACACCCCTTGCTGTCAGTGGGACTAAGTAGAAGGGAGAGTGAGAGTGAGTTTGCGGAAGGGGCGGGGTGTTATGAATTTGTAGTAGCAAAGAGAGCAATATTCGGCTTCAAACAGTTCCCAGCTTTGCCATTCATTGGGCCGCATTTCCTGTCGCCTCTTGAGAGTTTAGCGAAACCTCCCTGCTACTGCACTCTCCTGAGTCTTGCCTGCCCGCCTTGCCTCAAACTCTGTCATTTCTCACGCACAGGCTGGGCCGAAGTTGAGGAACAACTGGAAGCTTGGCCTGGAGCGCATGGACAGCGTGCGCTGCCACAAGCCCAGCGTCTGCTCCTTCTCCTACCTCGTCGGCACCCCAGTATCCCTTCTCAGGTTCTGCCCCCATTCTATCAGTGCAAGCCAGCAGATTCCTGCCAGCTACTGGAGCATGAGCGACTCCCTGGCTAACCTCTCCTGACATCAGCTCCCCGCCCACGCCTTCTACAACTCCATAAGCAACACCGCCATCATCACTGCCTCCAACTCTTCCGGTTCCCTCCCTTCCAAAACCTACTACCCTCATCCAGGCAGTGGAGGCATTCGCCGAGCTCTGGAGCGGCCATCTGCTCAGGCATGGGCGTCATCGGCCAGCCCGGCTGCTACCGCGGGGATCCAGACATCCACTTCTTCTACAACCCTGCCGCCTGTTTTCACCGCCAATGCTTCCACTTCAGGTAAGCTCCTTCACCTTCTCCTCCCCTCAGACTATTTTGTGAAAAAGCTTGTCATTGGCTCCTAACCCCACTTGCCCAGTTAATGTTTCAAACTGGTTTGGGTGGATGTGCAGTGGGAGGGAAAATGAGATAGTAGGCTTGATGAAGAGGATAGGGCAGTAGTGGAGCAAGCGGGGAGTGCCAACTGCTTGTGTGCACGATTTTGGCCTTGCCCGCACCGCCCACGCCCGCGTTTGCTCTCCATCCCACCCGCATCTAGTCTCCTCCACTCACTCACACCTTTCCCCCCCACTCAATCATTTGGGACAAGGCTTGAACCCTTCTTCAATCAATCCGTGGAGTTAAGTGATCAGGCTAGGTTTTGTGCCAGCCAGTGAGCATGAATTGGTGGAAGAGGATGAGTGCAGACCGAATCTAAAGGCCTGGGCTCTGTAGGAGGACATGGATCTGTGATAGCGCCCCATCTGGTTGCTCCTGGCCCCGTTGTCTTTCTTTCCATTTTACGCCATTTAGCCTGGCCCTTTCGACCCCACCCAACTCTTCCTCCCCCCGCCCGCGTGTATACCCTTCCTTCCTCCCTCCTCTACCCCATGGCTTGCTCCACTCAGGGCCTTGACCCGGCAGCCCTGACTCGCCTTGCTCGATGGCCATCCTCCCATTTGTTCGCAAGAGCCTTCCCACCTTTATCATTAGTGATTGGTTTTGGGGTGACGAAAATGAGAACATGGCAGGTGCGATTGGATTGAGATGGAAGGAATTATGGAGATTGAGCAAGCAGTATCTCCTGGCAGGCGTAGGGCGCGCACAGGAGCAGCAACACGACCCCCGACCACGGCAAGTAGGACATCGCCTCTTGCGCTCTCCCTCTTTCAACCCGCACATCCCACCCTTCTACTTCCCTCCCCCTCCCAGTCTCCGGTTCTGGGCCTTGGCCGGGTGGTTTCCGTAAGCTAGCCAGATACGAATGACGGCTACTAGAGTCCTGCGCCAGCTTGTGGCAGCCAAGAGCAGGGAAAAACTGAGGTGGGCCAACGTCACCGTGGGCCCTGCCCAGTTTTTCAGCTTCCATAGTGCCTCCGCGCCTGTGCTACCCTGAGCACTGCTTGCCTCCTTCCTACTCAGCCCCATCAATTCCGGCCATTCCTTCTTTCACTCTATTAGCGACTGTAGCGACTGTCCTTTGGACCAGTCAAAACAAGGCCAAGTCTGCAGTGAAGAGTCAGATGTTGAATAGATTAGGGCGAGTGAGAGACATGGCAAACGGCATAGGGAGGAGGAGGCCTGTAGCGGCCAGAACTGTATCCCGGACATGAGCAGCAACATGAGCTGCCACTTGGGCAGGTAGGCCACCGTCTCTGCCCATCCCGCCTGTCACATCTGCACCTCCTAGACAACTCCCTTGCCTCCTTCTAGTCTCCTTTTCCACCGTTATTCAGCCCCTTTTGGCAGTGCGAGTTTTATGGTTAGAGTTTTTAACGTTAAGTCTAGTTTTTGTCACTAAATTAGAAAACAAAATCGATTTGTTATTATCAATCTGACACTAATAGTGATTGAAAGTTTTACGAAAGTTTGAAAGTTTTGAAAGTTTTAAAGTGACGAAAATAGGATGGCAAATGATAGCTTAGCAGCGCTTCGTCTGTTATACATGCGCTTGCTCGAAAAAGGGGGAGTAGGAAGAGTCAGAAAGTTTCTGTCTCATCCCCCTGCACTTCTATAATAGCTCTATGCGGTGCTGGGCGAATCCATTCAGCCCAGCTTCGTGGCCTCTATAATGCCGTCCACCAGCAAACAGCTAAGGTCGTGCAGCCAGTGCTCCGCCGCCCTGGACCACTTCTCCCCCTCCCTAACTCCAAACTCTTCTCATCCCTCCCTCTTTATAGCACTGCTGACTGAGGCTGGTTGGAGGGAATGAGAAAGAGGATTGCAAAGATAGGCTGGTGTAGTTGAGAGGGAGTAGGATGGAGCGGATACCAGCGAGGACGCCTCGGGCAGTGTCCACCGCGTCCTGTCCAGCTCCATCAGCTACAGCGGCGACGAGCAGCAGCTCATGAAGAGGAAGGATGCCGCATGGAACTGGCCTCAACGCCCTGACGCCCCTTCTTCATTCATTGCCGAAGTTTGCTTCCTTTCCCTTCACCACTATTCTTCATTGGAATCCTAAAACCCCCCGAATTTCGAAAATTGGGCAGAGCAGCGTCGGCCATACCCCTTTTAGGCTAGAAAAGTGGCCCTGTATGGCGGGGCACGCCTTGAGTTCCCCCCCTGTTCCCTCGCCCTCCCAAAACCCTCCCTCCCTGATAAAATCCCCAGCTTTGGCTTTTAGCCAATTTCGACCTTTTTAAAATCGATCAGTCCAGGCCACAGCCTGTCTTTCACCATCAGGCGACAGAGCTTCTCCATTTTACTGAGCTCCTGCTGTAGAAGGAATAGGTACAGGACCTGTTTGTGTCTACAGCAGTATTTGGTCAGTAGAAATGGGAAGGTTAACGGCATCTGGCTGCAGACTTAGGACCCAGACTGTAAAGGGGGGAGAAGTAAAATAAGTGGAGGGAAGGGAGTAAGGGGAAGTGTTAAAATAAGTGGGAGCGATTTAGATAAGGGGTGGGAGGTAAAAAGGTCTAGTTCACTTCAGGTGTCTGAAGCAGACTTATAATATGAAAGAAACATCATCCAAGTGGGTAGACGACTATTACCCACAACCTTCTTTCTCATTGGCATCAATGAGGCTTCTTCCTCCAAAGAGGTTTCGCATCCTCTAGGCCTGAACAAGCAGGAGGGTGTGGCTATTACGCCTCCTTCTTCATCATCTCCCCACGACTTCCCTCCTTCATTGCCTCGCTCATGAAGCGGAAGGACGCACCAGCGATTACCTTCCTTGTCCGTTTGTGGCCTTCTGCCAGGGCTCAGTTTGGTTTGGGCAGCCTTCTGCCCCGCCTCCTCCTCCTTCCCCTTTCGGGCCTGCTGCCAGCTGAAGGCTGGCCGCCTGCATTGCGCCCACTCCTTCAGCCCTTCCCGATAACCCCGCTTTCCCTCTGCACAGCGACGCGTCGCAGTAGGCACCAGCCTCGCAACATGCCCGCCTTCTCTCCGCCTCGCTCCCTATAACCCCAGTCGTTTTTACCCTAACTCGCCCCCCCCCCCCTCTTACATCCTCCTCCCGTCCCTTTCCTTTCTAAAAAGTTGAGAGCAGCCCTTGTTGCCTCCCTTCCATTCCGCTGCCCTTCCCCTTCTTCATCCCCTCCTCCCGTCTACTTGCCAAGGCGGAACTGAGTGGGCAAAGCCTCCTCTGTCCCGGTAGCAAACGAAAGGCCGATGAGGCCGGGGAAGGAGGCGGAAAGGCCCAAACGCTGGCACTGGATCTGAGCAGCCCCTACGATCCCGCTACCCTAATCGTCTACTACACCAACCTGGCCAAAGGCGGGCAGAGCAGCAGCAATGCCGGAAGCCGGACTAGCAGTCTATTGGCCTCCGGTTCCCTGCTAGTTGCCCCGCCCAACACCTCCAACCTCAGCCTTTTCCCCCCCGCCAACCAACCGGCGCTTTTCAAGGCCGCTGCCCTGGCCGGCCAACATTTGCCCACCTTTCCAAGGAAACCCCTGCCCCTGCGTTTAGCGCATAGATAGCTGGCCGGTTGGCAGGTATCTGTGTACCTTTTCTCGCCCCGCCTCCTGTCAAATTCCCGCCCTCGTCCCCAGCCCATCTTAGATAGCTGTAGCATAAGATGCAGCAAGTTTAGGAAGTAGATTAAGGGGTAAGAAAAGCCGACAAGCAGGTGTGTCCCTCCCGTGTGCCGCAAACCTCAGTATTTGAGCTGCTCCACCACTCGCCCCCTCACTACTTTTCTAGCTCCTGCCACCCTAATTGTACGAAGGAGGCCTCGGCCTACCAACAGGCCTCGGCCACTCAGACAAGCTCAATACCACTCTGCTTCCACTGTCGACTACTTCAGTTTTATTTAAACTTATTCTAATAACCAAATAATTTTGAATCTTTAATCATCATTTCCAACTATTTAGTTTTGCTATTTGCTGGCAAAGCCAGGAAAGCAGTAACGTCGCCAGCTGAGCCTCCATATTTGTGTCAAAGTTGACCATACCACCCACCTAATCGCTTCCGCTCCACCTCTGCTCAGCTAGGAGTGTCAACAGGTATCTCTCCGTCTTTTGCCCTGTTTTGCGCTTAACTTCTGCTTTGGCCAGTTTGCTTGCTGAATTCATGAAAATTATCATGGGTCAATTACCTCAACTGATAAAGCAGAAGTCTTTGTAATTCGAGATCAGTATTATAAATTACTTTGTGAGTTTAATGTTTGATGCCATTGGCTTTAATTTGTTTGAACAATTTTGTTTCGAATATCAAAAATAAAAACCAAAATTTGAGTTTTGGTACTTGAAATAAAATAAGCAAAAATGTCTAAATCATTCATTTTCAAAGCAAGTTCTTTGAAATTTCTTGCTGATACAATTTTAGCTGTGAAATAAAAATGTAAATTGTTTGCAACTAAAATATAAATGAGAGTAAATGTTAAAATAAATCAAAATTAAAAAGATTAGCATCGCAACAATCATCCAGATTGAATGCTCGCTCCAAAGAAGGAGGGTAGATGAACCTCGCGTGCCTATCAGTTAAAAACTGCTTGATGACACCTGCATTTTTCCGTTTACCATTGCCTTCGGAATCTACGATGAAGAGTGTTGGAGTTTGACAGGTGAGACGTGCGAGGCAAAGATGAAGGGTGGTTCAAAACGTTTGGAAGGGGGCTAGGTCCTGGTGAGCTGTCCTCCCTTGCGTGGCTGCCACCCAATCTCAACGGCCTCCTCTCCACAACTCCGCCCATCCTCACCTCCCATCTTCTTTTACTTCCAATCCCACACCCTTTCACAGCTTTCACTAACCTTCATTCTTCACTCCTCCTTCATCCTAGGAGCGACCGAGCAAATTGGAATTTAGGACAGAAATGAGCCAAGGCTTGGAAGAAGGACAGCTGCTCAGCAACTGAGGCCGTCTCAGCGAAAGGCCATCCTACCGACGCCATCAGCAAAGGTTCCTTCTCTTTCCCTTCCCCCCGTCCTGCCCTAATTAATGCCCACTTCTGTGTTCCTGCTCTTGTATGTTTTGAAATAGGCCAGCTAGGATTTTGCACCTTCAGCTAATTTTGATCAGGCCAAACCGAGCCACAGGCATAAAATTGAGAGAGAAGTTTAGAGCTAAGTTAATTAAAGGCATAGTGCATCTTTTGTGCTGGTGTCACTTCCTCCCCTCCCCAGAATTTCATCTTCACTCCCGTCCGATTCCCTCCCAGAATGGCAGGAGCTTCAGCAAACCCTGTTCCCTCCTTTTTGTTAAAACCTTCTTCCCTCTCTCTATCTCTTGAATGCTTCTGTTGGCTTCGGCCACTTAGATATGCTCAATACAACATTTTTACAAATTGTCCGAGCATGTCCTTTGGTCCTAATTTTAAACTAAAATTATAATCTCAATTTTCTAAATCTTTAGATTTAATGCAGAGAAACAAAAAACAATTGTAAAAGAAAAGGTAGAAACTTTGACAGATATAAAGTAAGTTTGTCTTAGCAATTAAGTTTGATTTCATTGAACTTTATTTTGCTTTGCCTATTTTGTTTAAACAATAACATAAGCAATAAATTTGTGAAACAATCTATCAGAAAAATTTAAATGTCAACTATCTTGAAAATTCTGCATCATTAACGTTTGGTTAATAAAATAAACTGTGTCCTTGTTTTCGTATTTAGTAAAAAGAAGAAGTTTGGAGATATAGACTTTTCTTCAAATCGAAAACATAAAGCATGCTTATTTCTGCAGTTTGTAAAATCATAGAATCAGAATCAACAAGTATATGGCGCAGAGCGCAATAGGTGACCGCGGAGCTCTCAACATACCCCATTTTTCAACCTTTCTACCTAAAAAAGTTATGTTTCAAATGCTCCGGGACTTGTCAAACCTCTCCAGATCTTCCTCAAATTTTATTTCCTTTCAGGAAAAAAAAAGTTTGTCAATATCCGTTGAGAATTGAGCCTTTTACAGCATACCCAAATTTTCGACCTTTCTACCCAAAAAAGTAATGTTTCAAATGCTCGGAAACCAGTTCCACCCCTCCATATCTTCCTAAAATATAATTACCTTTCAGGAAAAAAAAAGTTTGTCAATATCCGTTGAGAATTGAGCCTTTTACAGCATACCCAAATTTTCAAACTTTCTACCCAAAAAAGTAATGTTTCAAATGCTCGGAAAACAGTTCCACCCCTCCAGATCTTCCTAAAATTTTATTACCTTTCAGGAAAAAAAAAGTTTGTCCGAATCGTTCAGAATTGAGCCTTTTACAGCATACCCAAATTTTCAACCTTTCTACCCAAAAAAGTAATGTTTCAAAAGTTCAAATTCCGGGTCTACCCCTCCAGATCTTCCTAAAATCTCATTACCTTTCAGGAAAAAAAAAAGTTTGTCCAAATCGGTTGAGAATTCGACCGTTCCCAGCATTTCCAGACATACATATATATATATATATATACATATATACACATGAGGACAAAAGTTGAGTAACCTCTATAGACCGCGGAGCGGCCCTTCGGGCCGCTCCGCGGTCAAAAATTTTGGTAGCAAAAGTT
>JASANA010008223.1:0-20466 GCA_030248095.1 Ptycholaimellus sp. GST1_10
TTTTGGTGCGCAGTTCAGTGTCTCTTTCCATGAAACACTTTTGGCTTGCCAATGGTACCCAAAGCTGCTGCATAGTGTTTGTTGTGAGAAGAGTTGCTGCAAAGACTGCTCTCACGTAGTGCATGTTGTGGGCAGAGCTTCTGCAAAGACTGCTCTCATGCAGTACCTGTTGTGGGTAGCGATTCTGCAAAGACTGCTTTCACATAGTGCGTGTTGTTGGCAGAGCTGATGCAAAGACTGCTCCCACATATTGCGTGTTGTTGGCAGAGCTGCTGCAAAGACTGCTCTCACGTAGTGCATGTTGTTCGCAGAGCTGCTGCAAAGTCTGCTCTCATGTAGTGCATGTTGTCAGCAGAGCTTCTGCAAAGACTGCTCTCATGCAGTACCTGTTGTGGGCAGAGCTGCTGCAAAGACTGCTCTCACATAGTGCGTGTTTTGGGCAGAGCTGCTGCAAAGACTGCTCTCACGTAGTGCATGTTGTGGGCAGAGCTTCTGCAAAGACTGCTCTCATGCAGTACCTATTGTGGGTAGAGATTCTGCAAAGACTGCTATCACATAGTGCGTGTTGTTGGCAGAGCTGCTGCAAAGACTGCTCTCACATAGTGCGTGTTGTGGGCAGAGCTGCTGCAAAGACTGCTATCACATAGTGCGTGTTGTTGGCAGAGCTGCTGCAAAGACTGCTCTCACATAGTGCGTGTTTTGGGCAGAGCTGCTGCAAAGACTGCTCTCACGTAGTGCATGTTGTGGGCAGAGCTTCTGCAAAGACTGCTCTCATGCAGTACTATTGTGGGCAGAGATTCTGCAAAGACTGCTATCACATAGTGCGTGTTGTTGGCAGAGCTGCTGCAAAGACTGCTCTCACATAGTGCGTGTTGTGGGCAGAGCTGCTGCAAAGACTGCTATCACATAGTGCGTGTTGTTGGCAGAGCTGCTGCAAAGACTGCTCTCACATAGTGCGTGTTTTGGGCAGAGCTGCTGCAAAGACTGCTCTCACGTAGTGCATGTTGTGGGCAGAGCTTCTGCAAAGACTGCTCTCATGTAGTACCTATTGTGGGCAGAGATGCTGCAAAGACTGCTCTCATAGTGCGTGTTGTGGGCAGAGCTGCTGCAAAGACTGCTCTCACATAGTGCGTGTTGTGGGCAGAGCAGCTGCAAAGACTGCACTCACGGAGTGCGTGTTGTGGGCAGAGCTGCTGCAAAGACTGCTCTCACGTAGTGCATGTTGTGAGCAGAGCTTCTGCAAAGACTGTTATCACGTAGTGCATGTTGTGGGCGGAGCTGCTGCAAAGACGTCTCTCACGTAGTGCGTGTTGTGAGCAGAGCTGCTGCAAAGACTGTTCTCACATAGTGCATGTTGTGGGCAGAGCTTCTGCAAAGACTGCTCTTACGTAGTGCTTGTTGTGGGCAGAGCTGCTGCAAAGACTGCTCTCACATAGTGCGTGTTGTGGGCAGAGCTGCTGCAAAGACTGCGCTCACGTAGTGCATGTTGTGGGCAGAGCTTCTGCAAAGACTGCTCTCACGTAGTGCATGTTGTGGGCTGAGCTGCTTCAAAGACTGCTCTCATATAAATCACGTAGTGCGTGTTGTGGGCAGAGCTGCTGCAAAGACTGCTCTCACATAGTGCGTGTGGTGGGCAGAGCTGCAGAAATGACTGCTTTCACATAGTGCGTGTTGTTGGCAGAGCTGCTGCAAAGACTGCTCTCACATAGTGCGTGTTGTGGGCAGAGCTGCTGCAAAGACTGCTCTCACATAGTGCGTGTTGTGGGCAGAGCTGCTGCAAAGACTGCTATCACATAGTGCGTGTTGTTGGCAGAGCTGCTGCAAAGACTGCTCTCACATAGTGCGTGTTTTGGGCAGAGCTGCTGCAAAGACTGCTCTCACGTAGTGCATGTTGTGGGCAGAGCTTCTGCAAAGACTGCTCTCATGCAGTACCTATTGTGGGTAGAGATTCTGCAAAGACTGCTATCACATAGTGCGTGTTGTTGACAGAGCTGCTGCAAAGACTGCTATCACATAGTGCGTGTTGTGGGCAGAGCTGCTGCAAAGACTGCTCTCACATAGTGCGTGTTGTGGGCAGAGCTGCTGCAAAGACTGCTATCACATAGTGCGTGTTGTTGGCAGAGCTGCTGCAAAGACTGCTCCCACGTATTGCGTGTTGTTGGTAGAGCTGCTGCAAAGACTGCTCTCACGTAGTGCATCTTGTGGGCAGAGCTGCTGCAAAGACTGCTATCACATAGTGCTTGTTGTTGGCAGAGCTGCTGCAAAGACTGCTCTCACATAGTGCGTGTTGTGGGCAGAGCTGCTGCAAAGACTGCTCTCATGCAATACCTGCTGTGGGTAGAGATTCTGCAAAGACTGCTTTCACATAGTGCGTGTTGTTGGCAGAGCTGCTGCAAAGACTGCTCTCACATAGTGCGTGTTGTGGGCAGAGCTGCTGCAAAGACTGCTATCACATAGTGCGTGTTGTTGGCAGAGCTGCTGCAAATACTGCTCTCACGTAGTGTTTGTTGTGGGTAGAGCTGCTGCAAAGACTGCTCTCACGTAGTGCATCTTGTGGGCAGAGCTGCTGCAAAGACTGCTATCACATAGTGCGTGTTGTTGGCAGAGCTGCTGCAAAGACTGCTCTCACATAGTGCGTGTTGTGGGCAGAGCTGCTGCAAAGACTGCTCTCATGCAATACCTGCTGTGGGTAGAGATTCTGCAAAGACTGCTTTCACATAGTGCGTGTTGTTGGCAGAGCTGCTGCAAAGACTGCTCCCACGTATTGCGTGTTGTTGGTAGAGCTGCTGCAAAGACTGCTCTCACGTATTGCATGTTGTGGGCAGAGCTGCTGCATATACTGCTCTCACGTAGTGTTTGTTGTGGGTAGAGCTGCTGCAAAGACTGCTCTCACGTAGTGCATCTTGTGGGTATAGCTTCAGGAAAGACTGCTCTCACATAGTGCGTGTTGTTGGCAGAGCTGCTGCAAAGACTGCTCTCACGTAGTGCATGTTGTGGGCAGAGCTGCTGCAAATACTGCTCTCACGTAGTGTTTGTTGTGGGTAGAGCTGCTGCAAAGACTGCTCTCACATAGTGCGTGTTGTGGGCAGAGCTGCTGCAAAGACTGCTATCACATAGTGCGTGTTGTTGGCAGAGCTGCTGCAAATACTGCTCTCACGTAGTGTTTGTTGTGGGTAGAGCTGCTGCAAAGACTGCTCTCCGTACGTGTGGAGAGCTGCTGCAGCTGCATCTTGTGGGCAGAGCTGCTGCAAAGACTGCTATCACATAGTGCGTGTTGTTGGCAGAGCTGCTGCAAAGACTGCTCTCACATAGTGCGTGTTGTGGGCAGAGCTGCTGCAAAGACTGCTCTCATGCAATACCTGCTGTGGGTAGAGATTCTGCAAAGACTGCTTTCACATAGTGCGTGTTGTTGGCAGAGCTGCTGCAAAGACTGCTCCCACGTATTGCGTGTTGTTGGTAGAGCTGCTGCAAAGACTGCTCTCACGTATTGCATGTTGTGGGCAGAGCTGCTGCAAAGACTGCTCTCACGTAGTGCATCTTGTGGGTATAGCTTCAGGAAAGAATGCTCTCACATAGTGCGTGTTGTTGGCAGAGCTGCTGCAAAGACTGCTCTCACGTAGTGCATGTTGTGGGCAGAGCTGCTGCAAATACTGCTCTCACGTAGTGTTTGTTGTGGGTAGAGCTGCTGCAAAGACTGCTCTCACGTAGTGCATCTTGTGGGTAGAGCTGCTGCAAAGACTGCTCACACGTAGTGTTTGTTGTGGGCAGAGCTGCTGCAAAGACTGCTCTCACATAGTGTTTGTTGCGGGCAGAGCTGCTGCAATGACTGCTCACACGTAGTGTTTGTTGTGGGCAGAGCTGCTGCAAAGACTGATCTCACGTAGTGCATCTTGTGGGTAGAGCTGCTGCAATGACTGCTCACACGTAGTGTTTGTTGTGGCTCTGCCCAAAACACGCACTATGTGAGAGCAGTCTTTGCAGCAGCTCTGCCCACAGCAGGTACTGCATGAGAGCAGTCTTTGCAGAAGCTCTGCCCACAACATGCACTACATGAGAGCAGACTTTGCAGCAGCTCTGCGAACAACATGCACTACGTGAGAGCAGTCTTTGCAGCAGCTCTGCCAACAACACGCAATACGTGGGAGCAGTCTTTGCATCAGCTCTGCCAACAACACGCACTATGTGAAAGCAGTCTTTGCAGAATCTCTACCCACAGCAGGTATTGCATGAGAGCAGTCTTTGCAGCAGCTCTGCCCACAACACGCACTATGTGAGAGCAGTCTTTGCAGCAGCTCTGCCAACAACCAGCACTATGTGATAGCAGTCTTTGCAGAATCTCTACCCACAATAGGTACTGCATGAGAGCAGTCTTTGCAGAAGCTCTGCCCACAACATGCAGTAATATATTTGTTTTCTTTCTATGTATTCTAACCTTTCTAAGTTGTATGATCCTTGTCTGTAAAATGAATGATTTAAAAATGTTTAAAAGAAAGATACTACAAAGACTCAAATTTAGTTTGTAATTGCCTTAGCTAAAGCTAGAAAATCAGAAATCATTAATGAAACATTAGGAATGAACAATATAAAAGATTTGTCTAAGGAATCAAAAGCAAAGACAAAATCAGCCATGCATGGTGATCATACATCGCATCCATACGTTGTTACAATCGTGTCAGATCAACCTACGCAGGCCATTTCTGCATCAAACGTGTATGGTTCTCAATCTTCCCAACCAAAGCTTATACTTCGCCTTAGAAATGAACAGAAGTCAACTAATGAATCATCTGAACAGCATGTATCATGGGCTAGCGATGTCATTGATAATGAACATAGTGGCGGACGAATATCGAACTGTTGCTGCATCTATGTTAAGCCAAGACGCTGGGATGAAAGTGAGAGTGACTCTGACGAAGAATGTGAGACAAATCATTGCCGTGGTCACACAGAAAAACGTAAGGCCTAGTTACCTAAACCAATTACTATGTAACTTTTTTGTTTAAATATTTATCAAACTTAATGTAAGTGTACTACTTTTTCATTTATTGTTGCTTAAAATAAAATATTAAAAGGTCCAGCATAGCTCACACTAATAAGTATATCTGGTACCATTGGCGAGCCAAAAGTGGGTCTCTTTTCTCAAATTTTGTAATTGCCTCGAGCAAAAAGTCAGGAAAATATATCTACTACTAGTGGAATCAGCTGCTTGGACAGTTGCATTTTGTTTTTGGCGCGCAGTTCAGTGTCTCTTTCCATGACCCACTTTTGGCTTGCCAATGGTACCCAAAGCTGCTGCAAAGACTGCACTCACATAGTGTTTGTTGTGAGAAGAGCTGCTGCAAAGACTGCTCTCACGTAGTGCATGTTGTGGGCAGAGCTTCTGCAAAGACTGCTCTCATGCAGTACCTGTTGTGGGTAGCGATTCTGCAAAGACTGCTTTCACATAGTGCGTGTTGTTGGCAGAGCTGATGCAAAGACTGCTCCCACGTATTGCGTGTTGTTGGCAGAGCTGCTGCAAAGACTGCTCTCACGTAGTGCATGTTGTTCGCAGAGCTGCTGCAAAGTCTGCTCTCATGTAGTGCATGTTGTGGGCAGAGCTTCTGCAAAGACTGCTCTCATGCAGTACCTGTTGTGGGCAGAGATGCTGCAAAGACTGCTCTCACATAGTGCGTGTTTTGGGCAGAGCTGCTGCAAAGACTGCTCTCACGTAGTGCATGTTGTGGGCAGAGCTTCTGCAAAGACTGCTCTCATGCAGTACCTATTGTGGGTAGAGATTCTGCAAAGACTGCTATCACATAGGGCATGTTGTTCGCAGAGCTGCTGCAAAGTCTGCTCTCATGTAGTGCATGTTGTGGGCAGAGCTTCTGCAAAGACTGCTCTCATGCAGTACCTGTTGTGGGCAGAGCTGCTGCAAAGACTGCTCTCACATAGTGCGTGTTTTGGGCAGAGCTGCTGCAAAGACTGCTCTCACGTAGTGCATGTTGTGGGCAGAGCTTCTGCAAAGACTGCTCTCATGCAGTACCTATTGTGGGTAGAGATTCTGCAAAGACTGCTCTCACATAGTGCGTGTTGTGGGCAGAGCTGCTGCAAAGACTGCTCTCATGCAATACCTGCTGTGGGTAGAGATTCTGCAAAGACTGCTTTCACATAGTGCGTGTTGTTGGCAGAGCTGCTGCAAAGTCTGCTCTCACGTAGTGCATGTTGTGGGCAGAGCTTCTGCAAAGACTGCTCTCATGCAATACCTGCTGTGGGTAGAGATTCTGCAAAGACTGCTTTCACATAGTGCGTGTTGTTGGCAGAGCTGCTGCAAAGACTGCTCCCACGTATTGCGTGTTGTTGGTAGAGCTGCTGCAAAGACTGCTCTCACGTAGTGCATGTTGTGGGCAGAGCTGCTGCAAATACTGCTCTCACGTAGTGTTTGTTGTGGGTAGAGCTGCTGCAAAGACTGCTCTCAAGTAGTGCATCTTGTGGGTAGAGCTTCAGGAAAGACTGCTCTCACATAGTGCGTGTTGTTGGCAGAGCTGCTGCAAAGACTGCTCTCACGTAGTGCATGTTGTGGGCAGAGCTGCTGCAAATACTGCTCTCACGTAGTGTTTGTTGTGGGTAGAGCTGCTGCAAAGACTGCTCTCACGTAGTGCATCTTGTGGGTAGAGCTGCTGCAAAGACTGCTCACACGTAGTGTTTGTTGTGGGCAGAGCTGCTGCAAAGACTGCTCTCACATAGTGTTTGTTGCGGGCAGAGCTGCTGCAAAGACTGCTCACACGTAGTGTTTGTTGTGGGCAGAGCTGCTGCAAAGACTGATCTCACGTAGTGCATCTTGTGGGTAGAGCTGCTGCAAAGACTGCTCACACGTAGTGTTTGTTGTGGGTATAGTTGCTGCAAAGACTGCTCACACCTAGTGTTTGTTGTGGGCAGAGCTGCTGCAAAGACTGCTCTCACATAGTGTTTGTTGCGGGCAGAGCTGCTGCAAAGACTGCTCTCACATAGTGTGTGTTGTGGGCAGAGCTGCTGCAAAGACTGCTCTCACGTAGTGCATGTTGTGGGCATAGCTTCTGCAAAGACTGCTCTCACGTAGTGCATGTTGCGAGTAGAGATTCTCCAAAGACTGCTCTCACATAGTGCGTGTTGTGGGCAGAGCTTCTAAAAAAACTGCTCTCACGTAGTGCATGTTGTGGGCAGAGCTTCTGCAAAAACTGCTCTCACATAGTGCATGTTGTTGGCAGAGCTGCTGCAAAGTCTGCTCTCACGTAGTGCATGTTGTGGGCAGAGCTTCTGCAAAGACTGCTCTCATGCAGTACCTATTGTGGGTAGAGATTCTGCAAAGACTGCTCTCACAAAGTGCGTGTTGTTTGCAGAGCTGCTGCAAAGACTGGTCTCACATAATGCGTGTTGTGGGCAGAGCTGCTGCAAAGACTGCTCTCACGTAGTGCATGTTGTGGGCAGAGCTTCTGCAAAGACTGCTCTCACATAGTGCATGTTGTTGGCAGATCTGCTGCAAAGTCTGCTCTCACGTAGTGCATGTTGTGGGCAGAGCTTCTGCAAAGACTGCTCTCATGCAGTACCTGTTGTGATAGAGATTCTGCAAAGACTGCTCTCACATAGTGCGTGTTGTTGGCAGAGCTGCTGCAAAGACTGCTCCCACGTATTGCGTGTTGTTGGCAGAGCTGCTGCAAAAACTGCTCTCACGTAGTGGATGTTGTGGGCAGAGCTGCTGCAAATACTGCTCTCACGTAGTGTTTGTTGTGGGTATAGCTGCTGCAAAGACTGCTCTCACGAAGTGCATCTTGTGGGTAGAGCTTCTGGAAATACTGCTCTCACATAGTGCGTGTTGTGGGCAGAGCTGCTGCAAAGACTGCTCTCACAAATAAAACTCAACAATGTATGTGCTAAACCGCTAAATCGAAATAATTCTTGTGGAATTTGCAAGATTTGTTGTGCAGCTCATTATTCGAAATTAGTAGGTGATGCTAATCAAAGAGTGAAAACCCTAAATATGTGTAAATGTATGCTATCGATGACTGAATCTGTTTTCTGGCAAGTGGAACCCAGAATGCAAAGGTTGGCAGGATGAGGTTACTCAACTTTTGTCCTCATATATATGTCCTAGGGCGCGACAGCGCCCTAGTTATGAATGGGTGATCGAGTTTTTGCGGCTGATGGACGTTTCCTGCCCCCCAAGAGTTTGCCCCCCCCCAAGAGTTTCTCCCCCCCCCCCAAGGGGTTACTCCCCCCCCCCCCCCAAGGGTTATCCCCCCCCCCCCCCCAAGACCAATTTTTTTAAGGTCTTAAAATGCTCCTCTATACATATCTCAAAATTTAAACTCAATGAATTTTTATATAAACAACTATATACCTACTTTTTACAGCTACTAGTTAGTCTGCCTATTACCAGGAGTAGTACTAGGATACTGTTTACGGCAACCCCTTAGGCTTAGTCAAAATGCGCGTATACTGTGGCAGTACCACCCATAGTTGCTTAGGAGCCATGGTCCATACTGTGGCAGTACCACCCATAGTTGCTTAGGAGCCATGGTCCATACTGTGGCAGTACCTACTACATGGACTAACTAGTAGGTACTGCCACAGTATGGACCATGGCTCCTAAGCAACTAGTAGGTACTGCCACAGTATGGACCATGGCTCCTAAGCAACTAGTAGGTACTGCCACAGTATGGACCATGGCTCCTAAGCAACTATGGGTGGTACTGCCACAGTATACGCGCATTTTGACTAAGCCTAAGGGGTTGCCGTAAACAGTATCCTAGTACTACTCCTGGTAATAGGCAGACTAACTAGTAGCTGTAAAAAGTAGGTATTTAATCATGTACATGAAAATTCCGTGTTTAAATTTCGAGATATGTATAGAGGAGCATTTTAAGACAATAAAAAAAAGGGGGCTTGGGGGGGGGGGAAGAACCCTTAGGGGGGGGAAACTTTGGGGGGGGGGGGGGGGAAGAACCCTTGGGGGGGGGGGGGAAGAACCATGGGGGGGAGGGGAACGTCCATCAGCCGTTTTTGCATGGTTGCGTGCGACCGAATTGATTGGAAGACTGGTAGGTTGAACACTATACTACAACATGCGCGCCTGGAGAGGGGAGGACGCAGTATTTATAAAAAGCAGTGACAGCGTTGTTTGGTGTTCATGCGCACCTGGAGAGGGGAGGAGGACGCAGTATTTATAAAAAGCAGTGACAGCGTTGTCCAGTGTTCAAGGTTTCAAACATTTGCGTTACATAGTGTATCACTTGGTATATTACAAAGGGGGGTAAAATAACCCCCCCCCCTAATTTTAAAGTTTATAATTCCTCCCCCCCTATTTTGTATAAACACGTTTTGTCACAGCAAAACGTGTTTATACAGGCTTCACACTTAACATCAAAAAAATTACATGTATATATATATATATATGTACAAATATATCTAGCACTTTTGGGAAAAAAAATAAAGAAAAAACGAGGCACGAGGACTTTAGACTTTAAGTCAGAATATATTTCCTGATATTGATCGTACCAGAATATTATACGTTTAGGCTTTGGGTTAAATATAGCAGGATGGGCTATAAGGTTAAAGGCTAATGTCGTTTTTCCAGATTGACTGGCTCCTACTATAGAAAAATGATTAGGTAACTGTAGTCTTAGATCAGTTTCAATAACAGATTTAGGCTCTTCCATTTTTCAACCAACTCACTGGTACTAGACTGACAATGACAGCTGTTTCAAGATCACCTATATTTATATCAGGCTGATAGGGGACCTGCATATCATTATCAGCTTCAGTTTTATTTTCACTTGATGAAGGTTGAGTTTTATTTTCACTTGATGAAGGTTGATTCTCTAGATCATCAGCCCAAACAGAGGGTTTACGAATCCGTAGTTTTGGTCCTGTTTTCTTCTCAGTTGGGTTACCTAGACTACGGGTTACCTGAGACCTATTTTGGTCAGGATTGGATATTATCAATTCCATTGTAGGGAAAGATTTTCTTAGATGGTCTAATGGAGTGTCCACTAGAATTTCGCCATTTCCAGATACATTTCCATCCCCGGATATATTATCATTTCCATTTCCATTTCCGGATATATCACCATTTCCATTTCCATTTCCGGGTATATTATCATTTCCATTTTCAATTCCATTCTCAGTTGGGTTACTTAGACTACGGGTTACCTGAGACCTATTTTGGTCAGGATTGGATATTATCAATTCCATTGTAGGGAAAGATTTTCTTAGATGGTCTAATGGAGTGTCCACTAGAATTTTACCATTTCCAGATACATTTCCATCCCCGGATATATTATCATTTCCATTTCCATTTCCGGATATATCACCATTTCCATTTCCATTTCCGGGTATATTATCATTTCCATTTTCAATTCCATTTGACTTTTTTTTATCACCATTCATTTTTTCATCTGGATTTTCCGGAGCCCCTCGTTTTATTCGTTTTTTCACTTTTTCAGACCTCAAATAATTCCACCTGTATATATATATATATATATATATATATATATATATATATATATATATATATATATATATATATATATATATATATATATATATATATATATATATATATATATATATATATATATATATATATATATATATATATATATATATATATATATATATATATATATATATATATATATATATATATATATATATATATATATATATATATATATATATATATATATATATATATATATATATATATATATATATATATATATATATATATATATATATATATATATATATATATATATATATATATATATATATATATATATATATATATATATATATATATATATATATATATATATATATATATATATATATATATATATATATATATATATATATATATATATATATATATATATATATATATATATATATATATATATATATATATATATATATATATATATATATATATATATATATATATATATATATATATATATATATATATATATATATATATATATATATATATATATATATATATATATATATATATATATATATATATATATACAGGTGGAATTATTTGAGGTCTTGAAAAAGTGAACACAAAATAAACTAAGGAAATCCAGATGAAAAAACAAATGGTGATAAAAAAAAAAAGTCAAATGGAATTGAAAAATGGAAATGATGAGTATACCCCGGAAAATAGGGAATGGGAATGGTGAAATATCCGGAAATGGAAATGGAAATGATAAAGTATCCGGGGATGGAAAAGAGTGTTATCTGGAAATGGCAAAATTCTAGTGGAAACACTATTGCACACCGTCTCAAAAAAATCTTTCCCTACAATGGAAATTGATAATATCCGATGCAAAAAAAAAAAATTTTCAGGTAACCCGTAGTCTAAGTAACCCAACTGAGAATCAAATTGAAAATGGAAATGATGAGGTAGCCGGAAATGGAAATGGAAAAAAAAATGCATCCGGAAATGAAAATGGAAAAAATGATATATCCGGGGGATGAATATGTATCTGGAAAAAAAAAAAATCTCGTTTTTTTTTGAATAAAAAATCTGAGCGAAGCTAGCCGTAAAATGGAATTGATAATATCCAATCCTGACCGAAAATGCGGTCTCAGGTGAGCCCGTAGTCTAGGTAGGCCCCGACTGAGAAGAAAACAGGGGCCAAAGCTACGGATTGGGGCCTAAACCCTATCTCTGGGCTAATGGGTCTCGAGCATCAACCATCATCAAGATGAAAATTTTTTTCAACCTTCATCAAGTGTTGAAAAAACTGAAGCTGATAATGATATGCAGGGTCCCCTTGTGCACCCTGATGTGGATAAATATAGGTGATCTTGAAAAGCGCGCTGTCATTGTGGGGCAATTTCCGGTGAGTTGGTTGAAAAATGGAAAATAATACAACTTTTATTGAAACTGATATTCAGCCTCGTTTACCTAATCATTTTTCTATGGTGCAGAGGCCCCGGTGATCTGGAAAAACGACATTAGCCTTTAACCTTATCTGCATCCCTGCTATATTTAACCCAAAGCCTAAACGTAAGTATAATTTCTGGTTGGATAAAATATATAGGGGAATTATATTCTGACTTAAAGTCTAAAGTACCTACGGTGCCTCGCTTTTTTTCTTTATTTTTTTCCCAAAAGTGTAGATATATTTGTATATATATATATATACATGTAATTTTTTTGATGTTAACTGTGAAGCCTATATAAAACACGTTTTGCTTTTTTACAAAACGTGTTTATACAAAGTAGGGGGGAATTATAAACTTTATAATAATTAAGGAGAGAGAGATTTACCCCCCTTTGTAATATACCAAGTGATACACTATGTAACGCAAATGTTTGAAACCTCAACACTGGACAACGCTGTCACTGCTTTTTAGAATACTGCGTCCTCCTTGCCTCCTCCAGTAGCGCATGAACACCAAACAACGCTGTCGCTGCTTTTTATAAATACTGCGTCCTCCTCTCCAGGCGCGCACGTATTAGTATAGTGTTCAACCTACCAGTCTTCCAAACCAATTCGGTCGCAGGCAACCAGTGCAAAAACGGCTGATGGATGTAGTTCCCTCCCCCCAAGGTTCTCCCCCCAAGGGTTCTTCCCCCCTAAGTTTCCCTAAGGGTTCTCCCCCCAAGCCCAATTTTTTTATTGTCTTAAAATGCTCCTCATACATATCTCGAAATTTAAACACGGAATTTTCACTGTACATAATTAAATACCTACTTTTACAGCTACTAGTTAGTCTGCCTATTACCAGGAGTAGTACTAGGATACTGTTTACGGCGAACCCTTAGGCTTAGTCAAAATGCGCGTATACTGTGGCAGTACCACATCCATAGTTGCTTAGGAGCCATGGTCCATACTGTGGCAGTACCTACTAGTTGCTTAGGAGCCATGGTTGCATACTGTGGGGATACCTACTAGTTGCTTAGGAGCCATGGTCGATACTGTGGCCGTACCAACTAGTTAGTCCATGTAGTAGGTACTGCCACAGTATGGACCATGGCTCCTAAGCAACTATGGGTGGTACCTGCCACAGTATGGACCATGGCTCCTAAGCAACTATGGGTGGTACTGCCAGCAGTATACGCGCATTTTGACTAAGCCTAAGGGGTTGCCGTAAACAGTATCCTAGTACTACTCCTGCATAATAGGCAGACTAACTAGTAGCTGTAAAAAGTAGGTATATAGTTGTTTATATAAAAATTCATTGAGTTTAAATTTTGAGATGATAGAATCATGGAGCATTTTAAGACCTTAAAAAAATTGGTCTTGGGGGGAATAACCCTTGGGGGGGGGGGAGTAACCCCTTGCAAGAGAGGGGAGAAACTCTTGGGGGGGGGCAAACTCTTGGGGGGCAGGAAACGTCCATCAGCCGCAAAAACTCGATCACCCATTCATAACTAGGGCGCTGTCGCGCCCCCTAGGACATATATATGAGGACAAAAGTTGAGTAACCTCATCCTGCCAACCTTTGCATTCTGGGTTCCACTTGCCAGAAAACAGATTCAGTCATCGATAGCATACATTTACACATACTTAGGGTTTTTCACTCTTTGATTAGCATCACCTACTAATTTCGAATAATGAGCTGCACAACAAATCTTGCAAATTCCACAAGAGAATTACTTCGATTTAGCGGTTTAGCACATACATTGTTGAGTTTTATTTGTGAGAGCAGTCTTTGCAGCAGCTCTGCCCACAACACGCACTGTGAAAGCAGTATTTCCAGGAAGCTCTACCCACAAGATGCACTTGCGTGAGAAGGAGTCTTTCCAGCAGCTATACCCACAACAAACACTACGTGAGAGCAGTAATTGCAGCAGCTCTGCCCACAACATCCACTACGTGAGAGCAGTTTTTGCAGCAGCTCTGCCAACAACACGCAATACGTGGGAGCAGTCTTGCAGCAGCTCTGCCAACAACACGCACTATGTGAGAGCAGTCTTTGCAGAATACTCATCCACAACAGGTACTGCATGAGTAGTTTGCAGAAGCTCTGCCCACAAACATGGACTACGTGAGAGCAGATTTTGCAGCAGATCTGCCAACAACATGCACAATGTGAGAGCAGTCTTTGCAGAAGCCTCTGCCCACAACATGACTACGTTAGAGCAGTCTTTGCAGCAGCTCTGCCCACAAGCACGCATTATGTGAGACCAGTCTTTCCAGCAGCTCTGCAAGCAACACACTTTGTGAGAGCAGTCTTTGCAGAATCTCTTCCCATACAATAGGCTCTGCATGAGAGCAGTCTTTGCAGAAGCTCTGCCCACAACATGCACTACGTGAGAGCAGACTTTGCAGCAGCTCTGCCAACAACATGCACTATGTGAGAGCAGTTCTTGCAGAAAACTCTGCCCACAAGACATGCACTACGTGAGAGCAGTTTTTTTAGAAGCTCTGCCCACAGCAAGGATGCACTATGTGAGAGCAGTCTTTGGACAATCTTGATCCCAACATGCACTACGTGAGAGCAGTCTTTGCAGAAGCTATGCCCACAACATGACTACGTGGAGCAGCTTTGCAGCAGCTCTGCCCAGACAAACACATGCACTGTGTAGAGTCCCCAGCAGCTCTGCCCGCAACAAACACTATGTGAAGAAATAGTTTGCAGCAGCTCTGCCCACAACAAACACTAGGTGTGAGCAGTCTTTGCAGCAACTATACCCACAAGCAAACACTACGTGTGAGCAGTCTTTGCAGGGAGTTCTAATCCACAAAGAATGATGGATGCTAGATCCAGTCTTTGCAGCAGCTCTGCCCACAACAAACACTATGTGTGAGCAGTCTTTGCAGCAGCTCTGCCCGCAACAAACACTATGTGAGAGCAGCTCCAGCAGCTCTGCCCACAACAAACACTACGTGTGAGCAGTCTTTGCAGCAGCTCTACCCACAAGATGCACTACGTGAGAGCAGCTTTGCAGCAGCTCTACCCACAACAAACACTACGTGAGAGCAGTATTTGCAGCAGCTCTGCCCACAACATGCACCTACGTGAGAGCAGCTCCGCAGCAGCTCTGCCTCCAACAACACGCACTATGTGAGAGCAGTCTTTCCTGAAAGCTCTACCCACAAGATGCACTACTTCCGAGCCCTCCTGGCAGCAGCTCTACCCACAACAAACACTACGTGAGAGCAGTATTTGCAGCAGCTCTGCCCACACACCACATGCACTACGTGAGGTCTTTGCAGCAGCTCAACTCCAACAACACGCAATACGTGGGAGCAGTCCGCAGCAGTCTTGCCCAACAACACGCACTATGTGAAAGCAGTCTTTGCAGAATTTCTCAACCCACAGCAGGTATTGCATGAGAGCAGTCTTTGCAGAAGCTCTGCCCACAACATGCACTACGTGAGAGCAGACTTTGCAGCAGCTCTGCCAACAACACACGCACGATGTGAAGGCAGTCTTTGCAGAATCTCTACCCACAGCAGGTATTGCATGAGAGCACTCCCAGCAGCTCTGCCCACAACACACGCACTATGTGAGAGCAGTCTTTGCAGAATCTCTACCCACAGAGGTACTGCATGAGAGCTCTTCTAGAAGCTCTGCCCAGAACATGCACTACGTGAGAGCAGTCTTTGCAGCAGCTCTGCCCAAAACACTGACTATGAGAGCCAGGCTTTGCAGCAGCTCTGCCCACAACAGGTACTGCATGAGAGCAGTCTCCGGAGGAAGCTCTGCCCACAACATGCACTACATGAGAGACAGAATTTGGAGCAGAATCGCCTAAGACATGCCCTATGTGATAGCAGTCTTTGCAGCAGAATCTCTACCCACAATAGGTACTGCATGAGCAGTCTTTGCAGAAGCTCTGCCCACAAGATGAGATGCCCTACGTGAGAGCAGTCTTTGCAGCAGCTCTGCCCAAAACACGCACTATGTGAGAGCAGTCGGGGTAGCAGCTCTGCCCACAACAGGTACTGCATGAGAGCAGTCTTTGCAGAAGCTCTGCCCTGACAACATGCACTACATGAGAGCAGACTTTGCAGCAGCTCTGCGAACAACATGCACTACGTGAGAGCAGTCTTTGCAGCAGCTCTGCCAACAACATGCAATATGTGGCAGCAGTCTTTGCATCAGCCCTGCCAACAACACGCACGATGTGAAAGCAGTCTTTGCAGAATCGCTACCCACAACAGGTACTGCATGAGAGCAGTCTTTGCAGAAGCTCTGCCCACAACATGCATTACGTGAGAGCAGTCTTTGCAGCAGCTCTTCTGACACAACAAACACTAGTGGTGCGTTGCAGCAGCTTTGGGTAACCATTGGCAAGCCAAAAGTGGGTCATGGAAAAAAACACCGAACCGCGCGCCAAAAACAAAATGCAACTGTCCAAGCAGCTGATTCCACTAGTGTAGATATTCCCCGTGACTTTTTGCTCGAGGCAATTACAAAATTTGAGAAAAGAGACCAACTTTTGGCTTGCCAATGGTACCAGATACTTATTAGTGTGAGCTATGCTGGACCTTTTAATATTTTATTTTAAGCAACAATAAATGAAAAAGTAGTACACTTACATTAAGTTTGATAAATATTTAAACAAAAATAAGTTACATAGTAATTGGTTTAGGTAACTAGGCCTTACGTTTTTTCGTGCTACCACGGCAACGATTTGTCTCACATTCTTCGTCAGAGTCACTCTCACTTTCATCCCAGCGCTTGGCTTAACATAGATGCAGCAACAGTTTTATTCGTCCGCCACTATGTTCATTATCAATGACATCGCTAGCCCATGATACATGCTGTTCAGATGATTCATTAGTTGACTTCTGTTCATTTCTAAGGCGAAGTAGAAGCTTCGGTCTGGGAAGATCGAGAACCAGACACGTTTGATTCAGAAATGGCCTGCGTAGGTTGATCTGACACGATTGTAACAACGTATGAATGCGATGTATGATCACCATGCATGGCTGATTTTGTCTTTGCTTTTGATTCCTTAGACAAATCTTTTAATATTGTTCATTCCTGAATGTTTAATTAATGATTTCTGATTTTCTAGCTTTAGCTAAGGCAATTACAAACTAAATTTGAGTCTTTTTAGTATTTTTCTTTTAAACATTTTTAAATCATTCATTTTACAGACAAGGATCATACAACTTAGAAAGGTTAGAATACATAGAAAAAAAACAAATATATTACTGCATGTTGTGGGCAGAGCTTCTGCAAAAACTGCTCTATGCAGTACCTATTGTGGGCAGAGATTCTGCAAAGACTGCTCATCACATAGTGCTGGTTGTTGGCAGAGCTGTCTGCAAAGACTCTCTCACATAGTGCATGCTTGTGGGCAGAGCTGCTGCAGAGACTGCTCTCATGCAGTACCTGCTGTGGGTAGAGCTTCTGCAAAGACTGCTCTCACATAGTGCGTGTTGTTGGCAGAGCTGATGCAAAGACTGCTCCCACGTATTGCATGTTGTTGGCAGCAGCTGCTGCAAAGACTGCTCTCACGTAGTGCATGTTGTTCGCAGACTGCTGCAAAGCTCTGCCCACAACGTAGTGCATGTTGTGGGCAGAGCTTCTGCAACAGACTGCTCATAACATGCACTACGTGAGAGCTGTCGTGGCAGCAGCTGCTGCCAAAGACATGCTCTCACATAGTGCGTGTTTTGGGCAGATGCCCACAACATACACTACGTGTGAGCAGTCATTGCAGCAGCTCTGCCCACAAGCATGCACTACGTGAGAGCAGCCTTTTCAGCTGCTCTACCCACAACATGCACTACGTCAGAACAGTCTTTGCAGCAGCTCTGCCCACAACATGCACTTCATGAGAGCAGTCTTTGCCGAAGCTCTGCCCACAACCTACACTACATGAGAGCATTCTTTGCAGAAAACCTACCCACAACATGCAATACGTGAGAGTAGTCTTTGCAGCAGCTCTACTAACAACATACACTGTGTGAGAGCAGTCTTTGCATCAGCTCAGCCCACAACATACACTAGGTGAGAACAGTCTTTGCAGCAGCTCTGCCCACAACCTGCACTAGGTGAGAGCATTATTTGTAGAAGCTCTACCCACAACATGCACTGCGTGAGATCAGTCGTTGCAGCAGCTCTTCTCACAACATGCACTACGTGAGAGAATTCTTTCCATCAACTCTGCCCACAGCGTGCGTTACGTGTGAGCAGTCTTTGCAGCAGCTCTGAGATACCCACAACATGCACTACGTGAGAGCAGTCTTTGTAGAAGCTCTGCCCACAACAGGCACTACGTGAGAGCAGTCTTTGCAGCAGCTCTGCCCACAACATGCACTACGTGAGAGCAGTCTTTGCAGCAGCTCTGCCCACAACATGCACTACGTGAGAGCAGTCTTTGCAGCAGCTCTGCCCACAACATGCACTACGTGAGAGCAGTCTTTGCAGCAGCTCTGCCCACAACATGCACTACGTGAGAGCAGTATTTGCAGCAGCTCTGCCCACAACATGCACTATGTGAGAGCAGTCTTTGCAGCAGCTCTGCCCACAACACGCACTACGTGAGAGCAGTCTTTGCAGCAGCTCTGCCCACAACATGCACTACGTGAGAGCAGTCTTTGCAGCAGCTCTGCCCACAACATGCACTACGTGAGAGCAGTCTTTGCAGCAGCTCTGCCCACAACATGCACTACATGAGAGCAGTCTTTGCAGAAGCTATGCCCACAACATGCACTACGTGAGAGCAGTCTTTGCAGCAGCTCTGCCCACAACATGCACTACGTGAGAGCAGTATTTGCAGCAGCTCTGCCCACAACATGCACTACGTGAGAGCAGTCTTTGCAGCAGCTCTGCCCACAACATGCACTACGTGAGAGCAGTCTTTGCAGCAGCTCTGCCCACAACATGCACTACGTGAAAGCAGTCTTTGCAGCAGCTCTGCCCACAGCATGCACAACATGAGAGCAGTCTTTGCAGCAGCTCTGCCCACAACATGCACTACGTGAGAGCAGTCTTTGCAGCAGCTCTGCCCACAACATGCACTACGTGAGAGCAGTCTTTGCAGCAGCTCTGCCCACAACATGCACTACGTGAGAGCAGTCTTTGCAGCAGCTCTGCCCACAACATGCACTACGTGAGAGCAGTCTTTGCAGCAGCTCTGCCAACAACATGCACTATGTGAGAGCAGTCTTTGCAGCAGCTCTGCCCACAACATGCACTACGTGAGAGCAGTCTTTGCAGCAGCTCTGCCAACAACATGCACTATGTGAGAGCAGTCTTTGCAGCAGCTCTGCCCACAACATGCACTACGTGAGAGCAGTCTTTGCAGCAGCTCTGCCCACAACATGCACTACGTGAGAGCAGTCTTTGCAGCAGCTCTGCCAACAACATGCACTACGTGAGAGCAGTCTTTGCAGCAGCTCTGCCCACAACATGCACTACGTGAGAGCAGTCTTTGCAGCAGCTCTGCCCACAACATGCACTACGTGAGAGCAGTCTTTGCAGCAGCTCTGCCCACAACATGCACTACGTGAGAGCAGTCTTTGCAGCAGCTCTGCCAACAACATAAGTAAATGAGGGCAATATTTGCAGCAGCTCTGCCCACAACATGCACTACGTGAAAGCAGTCTTTGCAGCCACGCTGCCCACAACATGCACTACGTGAGAGCAGTCTTTGCATCCACTCTGCCCACAACATGCACTGCATGAGAGCAGTCTTTGCAGCAGCTCTGCCCACAACATGCACTACGTGAGAGCAGTCTTTGCAGCAGCTCTGCCCACAACATGCACTACGTGAGAGCAGTCTTTGCAGCAGCTCTGCCCACAACATGCACTACGTGAGAGCAGTCTTTGCAGCAGCTCTGCCCACAACATGCACTACATGAGAGCAGTCTTTGCAGCAGCTCTGCCCACAACATGCACTACGTGAGAGCAGTCTTTGCAGCAGCTCTGCCCACAACATGCACTACGTGAGAGCAGTCTTTGCAGCAGCTCTGCCCACAACATGCACTACGTGAGAGCAGTCTTTGCAGCAGCTCTGCCCACAACATGCACTACGTGAGAGCAGTCTTTGCAGCAGCTCTGCCCACAACATGCACTACGTGAGAGCAGTCTTTGCAGCAGCTCTGCCCAAAACATGCACTACGTGAGAGCAGTCTTTGCAGCAGCTCTGCCCACAACATGCACTACGTGAGAGCAGTCTTTGCAGCAGCTCTGCCCACAACATGCACTACGTGAGAGCAGTCTTTGCAGCAGCTCTGCCCACAACATGCACTACGTGAGAGCAGTCTTTGCAGCAGCTCTGCCCACAACATGCACTGCGTGAGAGCAGTCTTTGCAGCAGCTCTGCCCACAACATGCACTACGTGAGAGCAGTCTTTGCAGCAGCTCTGCCCACAACATGCACTACGTGAGAGCAGTCTTTGCAGCAGCTCTGCCCACAACATGCACTACGTGAGAGCAGTCTTTGCAGCAGCTCTGCCCACAACATGCACTACGTGAGAGCAGTCTTTGCAGCAGCTCTGCCAACAACACACACTATTTGATAGC